>JAXCGZ010017118.1:55000-70000 GCA_037179515.1 Halocaridina rubra | reverse complement strand
CCAGGAATAATGATTCCGTGTAGTAGTGTTTCCGATCAGTATACCCTTAAAAAAAATAAATAAATAAATAAATAAATAAATAAATATATATATATATATATATATATATATATATATATATATATATATATATATATATATATATATATATATATATATATATATAATATATATATATATATATATATATATATATATATATATATATATATATATATATATATATATATATATAATGCCTTCCAACTAAGGATGATTATATATGTGACTTACTGACATGGTATATTGCACTGTTACACAAGGGAAATACTGTAATCACTTTGGTGAGATAGTTAAACATAACTTTAATTTTAGTATTGAGTTACTAAGTAGTGACACTCAAACTTCAAAGCAAAGAGAATTTTCTTATTATAGAAGTACTTTTTCTATTTTTTATCTATAACCATAATCTTATCTGAATCATTTTCAGTTTGTCATCAAATATAAATGTAAAATATGTTGTATACCTCAGGTCAACTATGAAGTCTACCCTGTATGGACATATGCCTATTTGTCCCTACTGGTTGTGGTGTTCTTGTTGACAGACCTTCTCAGATACAAACCCATGATCATCTTCGAAGGCTTGGGATACGTAGCCACTTGGAGCCTTCTCTTATGGGCAAGAGGCGTTCGCTGGATGCAATTTATGGAATTCTGTTATGGTATAGCCACATCCACAGAGGTAGCTTACTACACCTACATTTACGCACAGGTCTCGACTAAATACTACCAGAGAGTTACCAGTTTCACACGCACAGCCATTTTGTGTGGAAGGTTTGCCTCTGGTGTCTTTGCACAGGTGAACACTAAACTTTGTTAGATTTTTTTTTTATTCATCTCATGCTTCCATGGCATATTAATAGGTAAATTTTATAATCGAAGATAATACCAATACAACATTAATCCAACATTAATGCATGTAAATAATATAAATAACAATTGTTCTAAAAGTCATAGCATAATCTAGCCTCCGAGCTAATTATTCATCAACTTCAACAGCTCTTAGTATCTACAAATGTAATGAACTACCACGAACTGAACTATTTCTCTTTGACAACTGTGACCATAGCATTATTAGTAGCCTGCGTCCTTCCTTCTGTAAACACTAGCATATACTTTCATCGAAAAGAGAATGTTGAGTCTGCAGAGGGCCTCGATACAGTGGCTAAAAAGGAGACGACCCTCCAATGGTTACAAAAGGTACACCTTTTACTTTCATTTTTTTGTGCAATAGGATGCCCATACACTGTGTGATGTGGCACTGAGATGACTGGATAGATCTGGTTGAATGCGACCAGTCTGGATTGTGGTCAACAACCAGCCCATAAACTATCCAAGCTGGTCGGACCCAATCACATCTGTCCGGTTGTCTCAAGGCCAAATAGCACCATGCATGGGTACCCTTAGAGTAGAAAGTCAAAGCTAATATTGTACAATTTACTTATATATTTAATATTAATATATAATGATATATTAATTAGAAATCATATTATATTTAAGTACATCATGAAAATTTGAAATTGCTTTCTGTATTGATGGTTTAAGATAAATCGAATTTTTGCTACTGCTTTTTGTAATTCCAGTTTTTAAAATCTATTTGTTGACGCCATTAGCGTGTTTGAATATCTATAATTTTTTTAAGTTATTTATTTTGTTCTGCAGAGGAAAGGAACAGTTGTTAACAGCAATTAACCAAGCCCGAGCTCTTTAAATTTGAGTACTGCAATGATTTTCCATTTTGTCAGGTCTTAAGTATAATCTGGCGTGATTTTAAGTCAGCGTATAGCAACAAATATCTACTGAAGTGGTCCATTTGGTGGGCTTTCGCAACTTGCGGAAACTTTCAAGTTGGAAATTACATCCAGCCTCTGTGGGAAACTATCGCCCCAATGGAAGATGCGGAAATGCTCTATAACGGCATAGTAGAAGCTGCAGCTACACTGCTAAGTAAGGATTTTATTATAGTAAACTACCAAGTAGTAGGCTGATCCATGACACTAGCCGCAATTTCCAATACTACAGCTGAAGGTCATTTAGACTTAAATAGGACTGTCCTGGCCAGTTCGATGATAAATCTTCCTTCACATACATATCCTATTCTATGCCTACATCTACACAAACTATTCTTGCATATTCGCTACACATCTCTTATTATCCATCGATATCTGACACATCACAACACTCCCCATCTGTTTCTCTCTGCTTTATGTTTCTCTATGCCCTGGCCCAATGATGGCAATTTTTTTCGCCCGTCTTAGCGTAACACTCATAAAAACTAATATTGGTGCTTGAAATCCATAAAAGATACCAAAGTACTGCCAAATTTAATTCAGAGTATGTAATTAAAGGTTGGAAAGTTTCAACCACTTACATTAGTTAAGAACTACTTGTTGTCAAAACAGTACTTATAATTTGTGTAGGATATGTGCTTATTATAAAAAAAATAATGAACAGATTCATATATTGCAGAATTAATCTTAGAGTCCTCTAAATTCATTTTTAACAAAGCAGCTATATGTTCTGCACTAATGCATGGAATAATGTAGTAGGCATACAATACTAACACTGCTGGACCATATAGTAGCTATGCATTAAGATAATTTTATGTATCAATACAGGTGCTATATCCTCATTTAGCATTGGATATCTACATCTCAACTGGTCAATCTTTGGAGAAGGAGCAATGGCTATTATCTCGTTACTGGATGGTTTGTTACTACTTTTCATGGGTTTAACACAGCACATATGGGTTGGCTACATTAACTATATTCTCTTCAGGGCTTCTTATCAACTCATGATCACTATTGCTAGGTAAGCCCTGATTTGCCGTGTTTGTATCGGTTTGCTGTTTTCAGTAAAATAGTGTTCATTAAAAACAAATTTAAGTGAACATATTCAAACACTTCATAAACATATTCCAAAAAAGTATGAAGACTCAATAAATATCTGTTTATACACTTACTTTCTAACAATACCTTGGTATGCACAGTTACCAAGTGGCCAAGGAGCTGGAAACAGATAGCTATGGTCTAGTTTTCGGTATTAACATGTTTGTAGCGCTACTTATTCAGTCCGTGCTCACTGCTATTGTCATTCAAGTACTGCAGATAGAACCAAAGTTACAAGTGAGTAGAGTTATATCACTTTTATTGAAAAATTACTGTTTTATCTCAATAAGCTATTATTTTGGCATTCACTCAGGGTAATGACCACACCCACCAAAACCAAAGTCCTTCACAAGAACGCACTGTCTTAGCCCTCAGTAGAAAAGCGAGTCCGTAACATAACACCGATCACATCATGTGCTCTTATTTCATTGTGACCGAATAAGGCAAAATATAACCACTTTGGTATAACGAGTGATCTAGAATATTGAAACTTATCCATCTTGCACACTGCCCCTATGCTTATCATGGAGGTTATTATGAATTCAACCACTGCAAAGTTATTCTCATTTATTCTGATTCTTGCTGCCACTGTTATCTGAATATAATAAGTGAGTAGAGTATATACGAGGACGTAAAATTATTCCTGACCAAAGGGTAGTGGAGACCAAATTCGATTATTAGAAGTTTAATGAAATAATAATAATAATACAAAACTAATTTTCTTAGAATTATCGCTATTAGAAATAATAATTAATAATAATAATACTGTATATCTATCTAGAGCCCTATTTCTCTTATATGGGGGGTGGCTGAGTCATAGCAAAATACCTTGACTCTTTGCAGGAAGAAAATATAGAGGCGGGAATTCTTAGTCCGCTTGTTCCGCCCCCATGTAGTCAACTTTTACAATACGTAGGGGAACACTGAGAGGCATCCGTGCTTCCCTCCCTCAGGGAGTATAATAATAATAATAATAATAATAATAATAATAATAATAATAATAATAATAATGTGATTGTGATTGGTTTACATCATGGACTCTCACTTCTACTAAGGGCTTAGATGGTGCCTTCTTGCGAGGGACTTTAATAATAATTATAATAAGAATAACAATAATAGTAATAATAATATCAATTTGTTTCCTGAAACAGTTTGTGATTTACGGATGTTACTTTGGATGCTTAGCCTTCTTCTTCTTTGTATTAACTGCGTATACATGTGGACGGTTGGGACCACAAGGAATGAAGAACAAGGGGATATGGGAGGCAAAGGAAGAGAATACAGAACCACAAAATTCAAGGACGAGAGAAGAAGACAGAATGGCGGGACAACCACACTGATGAAATATATCTTACTTAGTCGCAATATTCGCTAAAGGTAAGTGTACTGTATTTTACTCTTTTTTTATTCTTTTCATTTTATCCCACTTTAAACGTTAGCTAAATATAACATTCCAAGCTCTAATTACGTAGCATATTACCATAGAAAGGCTAGGTTAAATTTGTGTCGTAAAACGTTCTGGACACTTTCTAATCCAACAACATGAGTACATTCTTACTATAGCACCAGTCTGAATTTGGAGGTGAATATTACATTTTTCCTAGGTTTTGTGTTTTGAATGAATGTGGCCTTGGCAATCCCTCAGAAAATATATCCTAACCTAACCAAAAGTAACTTACTCAAACCTAATAAATAGCAAGGTACGACATTTTCCCTATGTTTTTTGTTTTTTAATAAATATGACCTTGAAAATTGTTGTATGACCTATATTTCAGGTCATATTAATTAAAAACACGCCAAAAGGCATTGAAAAAATCAAATTTTCACCTACAGAGTGAGAGGAGTGCAATTGTAAAAAAAATAAAGGCAATTCTTTTCCACGACTAATGGTTTTTCATCATATTCGTAAAGTACTGCACTCTAAAATTTAGCTCTAATGAAATAAACTAAGTAACCAAACTTCTTAAAATAGGGTAATTACAATGACAGAGGTATGTTAGATTAGGTTATGAATTTCCCATTAGCTAATTACTTGCATCCAAAGTTATAATTATATTTCTAACCTAATATAAAGTGTCTAATAATTAAGCCTAAGTTAATTTGTATTTACCTAGAGTAGATCATTAATCTGGGGGTAGAATGCATACCATAATAGTACCGCTTTTCCTGTATTGAACGCATATTCTTACGGATAACTGGAGACGACGCATCTCACAGTACCATCAACCGGAGAACACCGTCTTCAAGGCTGGCCAACTGGAGATAACCCATCTCATAATTAAGCAACTGGTGATAGAGCACCTTAAGTTTGGTTAGATTATCTCCAGTTGGCCAATCATGAGGAGTGACCGCTCGAGTTGACAGCACTGAGGTACATCTCCAGTTTAACCTATTCCTACATTTAATGAATTGGATTAGGTATATATGGTGTGCTGCCTCCACTGGTGTTTATGGTGTTCGATAAACTGTTATTTATTTGGCACTGCATACAAAAAATCTCCATTTGGCACTGCATATAAAACAAAATCTCCAGTTGGCACTGCATATAAAACAATCTCCAGTTGGCACTGCAATATAAAAAAAAACCTCCAGTTGGCACTGCATATAAAACAATCTCCAGTTGGCACTGCATATAAAAAAAAAACTCCAGTTGGCACTGCATATAAAACAATCTCCAGTTGGCACTGCATACAAAAAAAATCTCCAGTTGGCACTGCATATTAAAAATCTCCAGGATATTTAATAACCTGTAATTATATATATTTGGCACTGCTTATTTCACAAAACTGAATATTATGTCTACCTTTTTTTGAGTGATATGGCCTGTCGAGGTTAGGTCGTCCATTGGTGTAAAAAAATTATTGTAAGGGATAAAATGCACACACTCCACTTCCGGCTCTCTCTGATAACACCCTACTCGTGTGTTAGCCCTTAGAGTGGGGGGGGGGATTCGAATGGGTAAAATTTGGGGGGTATTCTGGTTACTCGTACCCATCCATTCAAGAAGGTCCTCCTCATTAAGTCTTGTACTATTTAATCAAATTTTTTTTTTTTTATATATATTTATACTTATATTGACCTAACTTTGGATTAAAAAAAGAAATTTGGTTATCGATTTTATATTATTTGGAGATTATCCATGAAAGGATTCTCCAAGGCCATCTAACAATATATATGCATACATACATGCGTACGGGCGAACACGCGTACTAAATATATTAAGTTTAAAAAATATTTAAGAATATTGGGGTATGGATATTTAAACTCCATTAAGCTCCAAAACGTATATATAGATTAATCGGAAGTATATTACTTTGTATATATACAGGTAATGGCTTTTAAGCACAAATTGTATTCCTTCATAGATGTATCTCCTAAGTCCGCCATTTTGTAAGCTACAAATAAGTCCCCTTGGGCGGGAAAACCTCCCCTAATAAATTATAATTTTTTTTTATTACACAACTTATCACCCGAATTTATTAATAGTTTGGATCATTCTTCACCAGCTTTCATTCCCTTGGTTTATTTATATAAAAGTTTTTGTTTTATGAATTTCCCTTATAAGTCAGTTTAAAGTATTTCAGGATGAAACAAAATAGGCCCGGTTTAAATTTGGTTCCATTTATTTTAAATATTTCCAGCTTAAAGATACTATTTTACGGGATAGGTCTATCAGTAAATTTAGAACTTTTGAAGATTGACCAAGATGTTAAATAAAAATGCACATTTTATAAATACGAAACATTTATTCAACAAAGTCGAGAATTACACTTTTAATGGCCATTTCCGCATAACTGATACAAATTTATTAATTGCAGCAATTTAAAAATTAAAGAATAATTGGTAGACAGGGTAAAAATCTTTTACATTTGCTTTAATATACATTAGTGCAAGTACATACAAGGAATTATAGAAAAGACATCTTTACAATTTGCGCTTCCCACAGAGACCTTTACAACTTGGCGCTTCCCACAGAGACCTTTACAACTTGGCGCTTCCCACAGAGACCTTTACAACTTGGCGCTTCCCACAGAGACCTTTACAACTTGGCGCTTCCCACAGAGACCTTTACAACTTGGCAGCTTCCCACAGGGACCTTTACAACTTGGCACTTCCCACAGGGATCTTTACAACTTGGCACTTCCCACAGGGATCTTTACAACTTGGCACTTCCCACAGGGATCTTTACAACTTGGCACTTCCCACAGGGATCTTTACAACTTGGCACTTCCCACAGGGATCTTTACAACTTGGCACTTCCCACAGGGATCTTTACAACTTGGCACTTCCCACAGGGATCTTTACAACTTGGCACTTCCCACAGGGATCTTTACAACTTGGCACTTCCCACAGGGATCTTTACAACTTGGCACTTCCCACAGAGATCTTTACAACTTGGCACTTCCCACAGAGATCTTTACAACTTGGCACTTCCCACAGAGATCTTTACAACTTGGCACTTCCCACAGAGATCTTTACAACTTGGCACTTCCCACAGAGATCTTTACAACTTGGCACTTCCCACAGAGATCTTTACAACTTGGCACTTCCCACAGAGATCTTTACAACTTGGCACTTCCCACAGAGATCTTTACAACTTGGCACTTCCCACAGAGATCTTTACAACTTGGCACTTCCCACAGAGATCTTTACAACTTGGCACTTCCCACAGAGATCTTTACAACTTGGCACTTCCCACAGAGATCTTTACAACTTGGCACTTCCCACAGAGATCTTTACAACTTGGCACTTCCCACAGAGATCTTTACAACTTGGCACTTCCCACAGAGATCTTTACAACTTGGCACTTCCCACAGAGATCTTTACAACTTGGCACTTCCCACAGAGATCTTTACAACTTGGCACTTCCCACAGAGATCTTTACAACTTGGCACTTCCCACAGAGATCTTTACAACTTGGCACTTCCCACAGAGATCTTTACAACTTGGCACTTCCCACAGAGATCTTTACAACTTGGCACTTCCCACAGAGATCTTTACAACTTGGCACTTCCCACAGAGATCTTTACAACTTGGCACTTCCCACAGAGATCTTTACAACTTGGCACTTCCCACAGAGATCTTTACAACTTGGCACTTCCCACAGAGATCTTTACAACTTGGCACTTCCCACAGAGATCTTTACAACTTGGCACTTCCCACAGAGATCTTTACAACTTGGCACTTCCCACAGAGATCTTTACAACTTGGCACTTCCCACAGAGATCTTTACAACTTGGCACTTCCCACAGAGATCTTTACAACTTGGCACTTCCCACAGAGATCTTTACAACTTGGCACTTCCCACAGAGATCTTTACAACTTGGCACTTCCCACAGAGATCTTTACAACTTGGCACTTCCCACAGAGATCTTTACAACTTGGCACTTCCCACAGAGATCTTTACAACTTGGCACTTCCCACAGAGATCTTTACAACTTGGCACTTCCCACAGAGATCTTTACAACTTGGCACTTCCCACAGAGATCTTTACAACTTGGCACTTCCCACAGAGATCTTTACAACTTGGCACTTCCCACAGAGATCTTTACAACTTGGCACTTCCCACAGAGATCTTTACAAATTTACACTTCCCACAGAGATCTTTACAATTTACACTTCCCACAGATATCTTTACAATTTACACTTCAAACGTAAAAATTATTATACATTTCATTCATTATTATACATTTCATAAGTAAAATTAATTATTATACATTTCATTCATTATTACACATTTCAGAAGTAAAATTAATTATTATACATTTCATAAGTAAAATAAATTATTATGCATTTCATAAGTAAAATTAATTATTATGCATTTCATAAGTAAAATTAATTATACATTTCATAAGTAAAATTAATTATACATGCAAAGTGCATTATTCTTGTACAAATATACACATTTAAAAATAACTGCATTTACGATTAACTCGCGAATTTCAAAGAGTAATTCTATTAGTACAATACGTGTAATCTATGAATGTCTACAGATAGTAATAACATCGCAATATTAATGAAAAGAGATTGCATAAATGCCAACATCTACTGAAAATTTGAACATTTACAGATTTTTATGTAAACTTGTGTTAATGAAAACATAAGATTTTTCAACAGTTCCTGAAATTTTGAACATTAATTATATGCACTTTTTTTTATTGATTTTATGGTGGTTTTAATTTCAAAAAGTTTGAGTTTATATGCACAACAAAATTTAAAATTTTAAAAGTAATAAAGTATTAAAGCAAAATTAAGCATATTAAAAAAATGGTTTGAATTCTTAACAGTTCATGAAGTTTTAGAATAGCATTTTTATATAACTGAGCATTCAATTTTCACTGAATTTTGCAATTTTAAAATTATATACAAATACCAAGAAAATATTGAAGCAAAATGAAGAATATTGATAAAATTTATTAATAGTTCGTGGAATTTTACAAATATTTAAAATCAACAACTAAATACTTAAATTTATGCTATAACTTGTAATTTCAAGAGGAACTAAAAACTGAAATTTATGCTATAACTTGTAATTTCAAGAGTAACAAAAAGCAAAAATTATGTATATTGATGAAAAAAAAATCAAAAGTTAACAGGTATGGAAAATTTGAACATACAACCCACATTATAAACTTACCTTATTAAAAAAATATTTTACTTACCAAAAGTAAATTCCTGAAAAAGAATCAAAATTTATATCTTAACATAGCTCTAGACCAATTGGAGACTGCATGGAGATCAAATAGAATTTTAATACAATACATTTAAGATTAATACTTAAACTAACCTTTCTGGGCATCCTAACATTACGTTCTTCCTAGAGACGTCAAAATGCATTCCCCAGTCACGCCGTCCATCGCGGCCCCTTAACACGCGGGCCCACGTGAGCTGGCTATAAAAAAATAATAGGTTATAGCAACAGATAAAACACGTGATAATACAAATAATGAATTATATAAGCACGGGAGTATCACAGAGACCTTACAATACTATACTTACTTTAGCCAGTCTCCTCCAAAGCCACACAGAATTATCTCGAAGTAGTCCAGCCACTCTCGGAGAGTCCCCTCCCCCATGTTCATGCGTCTCACACGCATTCACTGCAAAGAAACAAAAGATGCGTGCAGCTCGGTAATGATATATACCCACAAATATAAAACATTTATGGCATAATATAGCAAAAACACAAATAAATACACAGCCTGAAGAAGGGTCCTTCCAGTTCCGCGGCTGGGTGTCGAGGTTCCTCGTAGATGCTCCACACGCTGGATGCCCTTCCACATACATGCCCTGTTAAAAGAAGTGGACATTAGTAGTCAGAAAAAAAAAAATTAAAACCTGAAAAGGAAAGATCAGTTAAGACTCCATGCAGTCTCCATTTAATAATGAAAAATGAGTTTGGTAAAAAGTTTTAAGAAATAATGTTGTTCCAGGCGAGTGGTTCTGTTCACCACGTGCTGTATCCAGAGGTCGTGATGGTGCAGAGACGCCTTCTAGCTTCATTATTCGCCTTCCAAGAAACGTTTGATTTATCGTTACGCCCAAGTACAAAAGCCACAATCTGGAATTATACATAAAAAGTTAAATAGGCTTGTTCATTCTGAAAAATGCTGAAGTTACACATACATAGCCCGCAATTTCCCCCTCCCGATATAAATAAAATTACCTTGTTTTTGATGGGTAAAACACACGAACCAGATGCCGAGTGTTACTCCGTGATAGGTCAAACTCTCTAATAACTTGTTATCTGTTTGGGTTCAACGTCATCGCCTCTGTTTTTATTCAAGGAGAATTATATACATGATGTACTGGCCAAGATTATTTTTTTTCATTTCATATCCTTGTTTACAGAATTTTGTTTATTATTCATAGATGGAGTTAATGTATCTACCTATAGATACATTAATAAATAAGAAAAAAAAAAGCTAAATAAGCTAAAAAAGCTAAAAAAGCTAAAGCTAAGCTATATAAGCTAAATAACCATGAAATCATGAGTTCTCAGTGTGAAAGGGATTTGGGAGTTCTTGTGCGTAGTAGTCTTAAGCCAAGAGAGCAATGCACAGCAGTCAGAAATAAAGCAAACAGAATTTTAGGATTTATCTCAAGAAGCGTCAGCAATAGGACGGAAAAAGTTATTTTGCAGCTCTATCTTGCATTAGTTAGGCCCCATTTAGATTATGCTGTGCAATTCTGGTCACCCTATTATAGAATGGAAATTGAATCCTTGGAGAGAGTGCAACGAAGAATGACCAAGATGATACACAATATCAGAAATCTACCATATGAGGACAGATTAAAAAAACTTAATCTACATTCTCTAGAGAGGCGAAGAGTTAGGGGGGATATGATTGAAGTGTATAAATGGTTTAAAGGGATTAACAAGGGAGATATTAATAAAGTTTTAAAAATTCATGATCAAACCAGAACTCGTAATAATGGATTTAAGCTTGATAAATTTAGGTTCAGAAGGGAAATTGGTAAAAATTGGTTTGGTAATAGAGTAGCTGATGCATGGAACAAGCTTCCTAGTATGATAGTAAACGCCAATACCTTAGACACCTTCAAATGTAGATTAGATAGACATATGACAGAGGTAGGGTGGGTATGAGTAGGTTAGTGCTTATTAGAAAAATCATAAAAAGAAAAACAGAATAAATAAGTAGAGTAGAATAGAATAGGTTAGACATGCTGAAAATACAATTAAAAAATGGAGCTGCCTCGTGTGTGCCAGTAGGCATGTTGCAGTGTCCTCTATTCTTATGTTCTTATGTTCTTATTTATATATTTATTTATTAATATTTGATGAAATAGATTTATATATTCTGTGCAAAAAAATAGTACATTTTATGATTATGTGGTACATCTCATTGTTCGAATTTTCAGACATATTTAGGAGATAAAAATATGGCAATTTTGATTTGTCAATTATTGGCTGTTAAGTACTTGCCCGAGGTTAGGTAAAGGTATAGGTGCTTCGTTTGTGGAATTTTTACCCTCTCTCTTTCTCTCTCTCTCTCTCTCTCTCTCTCTCTCTCTCTCTCTCTCTCTCTCTCTATATATATATATATATATATATATATATATATATATATATATATATATATATATATATATATATATATATATATATATATATATATATATATATATATCCTCTCATTATCAAATTCATCTATACTTTTTCAATCAATTTGTATAGCTGACAACTTTTTCCATGGAATTCAAACGTCTGGGGTTCGAATCCCGGTTCGTACAGATGGTTGATATAAATAAATATTTTATTTATGAATGACCCCGGGACAGTCAAAAAAACTGACTCCATCAGGCCTGGGCAACAAAAAAACGTGAAGACGAAGAAAAGTAGAAGTTCAGAACAAGGCAGAAATAAAGGTATAATACACAATATGGAGAGGAAAGGCTTGAAAGAGTAGTCGCAGTATTGAGGACCTAGAAATATGGCAAGATTAAGCCCTTAGATGACGATAGATCAGCTTTTTTATGTACATTGTGATATTATTTTACACGGATAACTTGTATATAGCGCGGCTGTGTACTCACAGTTTGAACGCACTAACGAACGCACGCATACTTACACATACTCCCAGACATTGCGAACTTCCGTACGCACAAACAAGCGCAGGTGCCAACACGCAGATATATTCACCCATTGCCAACTGAAACAACAATACTTCATCTTTCCCCAAGATTTAAGATATTTCTGTCTGCAAAATATGCAAAATATAATAAAGAAGATTAATATCCGTCCTTTTATAAGTCATTTTAGTACGGACTGAAATTATGTTATATGGAGTGTATACATCAGTGTCATCGATTTATATCATCATAGATCTCAAAATAATAAATAGATGACAAAAATATACGAATTTTTTTTTTGCTTTTACAAGCCAATGGGTTAACATTTATTCTGTTTCGTTATATGTTAGAAAGAACGAATTGTGTTATATATTTCTAATAGATAATTCATTCTCAAAGAATGTCGTTTTCTTACGTCAAAATTACTGGAAATGTACCAGAGATTGCGTTAGTTACTTATGATAATAATAATAATAATAATGATAATAATAATAATAATAATAATAATAATAATAATAATAATAATAATAACAATAATAATAATAATAATAATAATAATAATAATAATAATAATAATAATAATAATAATAGACGGTAAAAGGGCAATAGTAAAATTTTAGAAATATATGCAGATCTTCGCAACATGAAAGTTATTCAACTAATTTGTAGTTTTATCACTTCGTCTCTATAGTAATTCACCTTTTAGCCTATATGAAATAAAAAAAACTTCAGACAAAAATAAATAACACGTTTAACTCGTTAGTGGACATCACATGAGATCCAGCAGTGCCGTTAAAGTTAACTGGAACATGCGTTGATCATCCAAGATGGCACCGGAGGCCGTGATATACAGAAGACGAATGTATCTCTAGATACCTCTGAGCTCCATGATTGAACTGCCTATGCTGCTGCTGTTAGCGCTACCTCCCTCAGTACGACAATGACGTCTCTGCGAGTGGTTGTGACGATGTCGAGGGAATAGTCAGCAGATAATAGAGAGCGCAATTTCTCTCTCTCTCTCCCGCACGTTTTATTCTGTCTTTGTGGCATCCTGTGAGCGTTCACGCTCATGTCAGTGTATCGTAGTGCATGTTTACGAGTTGAGGAGAATCCGTTTATTGCTCATATTTGTGTGTGTTGGATGGCAGGCTGAGATCTAAAAGTGAGAGAAGGAAGGGGAAGACGACGATCAGGAGGGGGAGGAGGAGGAGCCGTGTTGTGATATGGCGGAGGCGGTAGGGGCGCCTCGACACCTCCCCTCGCTGGCTCCTTCTTACCTCTTCCGTTTACTTAGAGCCTTCGGCGTAGTCGTCATGGCTAAAGGCCTAGTGCCCGACACTTTACTAACGAACATAAAACAAGAACAGCAAATTCATCAAGGCTCAAGAAATAAAACGTCATCATTATCATCATCATCATCATCACCATCCTCATCTCCTTCCTCCTCCTCCTCTTCTTCTTCTACCTCTTTATTTTCTGCCTCGGGAGCAGAAAAATTACCAACGGCATCAAGCAACATTTCGCCCCTCTTGAATTTTGTTGTTGGTGGAATCACGACAGATTTTTCTGCTGGTGAAACTGGTGCTGAAATCTCGGCTCCCTTTACCTCCATCTCTGTATGTCGGCGCACCCTATTTGCCACCAACACCAGCCCCATGTGAGCCACAGGTAGGATATGACATCTCGGATTTTTATTGTTGTTGTTGTTTTGTTCATAAGTCGTATTTGTATGTACATTTACCTGTATTTATAAGTGCATGTACATATAAATGTACCTTATTAGATATATCCAAACCTCTTCGCTCTTTTCCCATGGATATAACATCCACTTTTTCCCCTTCGAAATAACAGATAATACATATCTTAATTGTCCATGAGCTCAAGTGTTCTGCCATGCGTATTACTAGGAGTACAATTGTTGTTCCGGTTTTACGTCACGGACTCCCCTTTCTACCAAGGGCTAGGACGGTTGCCTTCTTGCTAAGGACTTGTTTTGGCAGATGTAATCGTTACCCTGAGTGCATGCCCTTGCTAACCATTTTTTTAAATATTTTTAATTGGATTTATTTAAAAAGTAATCATATTGTCCAAATGGAACTACAGCTTTAAATGTGCCATGAATAAGATTTATTTGTATTTATCTCTGAACTTTCGCATTAAGTAAACATTATATATATATATATATATATATATATATATATATATATATATATATATACCTTGGCTGTTTCCCCCTTAAATTGGGGGGTAGCCGACATCAAAAAAGGAAAACAGTTTGGGGAGAAGTTATTCTCCCCTCTACTCCCCTTCTTCTTTGACGTCTCACAGGAGGTTGGTACAAGGGGGGGATTCCCAGTCCCCCCGCCCCGTCCACTTTTAGTCGCCTTTTACGACACGCAGGGAATACGGTGAGGCTATTCTTTGATATTGTTCTATATATCGGCTGCAATCTCATCTATATATTATAAGCAGTACTAGC
>JAXCGZ010017118.1:42500-47500 GCA_037179515.1 Halocaridina rubra | reverse complement strand
GGGAAAAATAAGAGTAAGAACAGAAAGCTTTTCCATGCATAGGCAACAGGTCCATCAGTGATAAGTCTGAAGAACCTTCCTTGCCGTAACTTTCGATAACATTATATGAAAAAGTGATAACAATCATTAATTTAACGTGACTGCAGCAACACATTCTGCCTGCTGGGTAGTTTGTGCACATTTTGTAAGTAGGTTAGTTGGTTGTCTGTTTCCGTTTGGTTGTGTTTATGTTATTGCATTTCTGACATGTTGGTAGTCACTGATTGAATCTTTCGCCAGTGTGAACGGGCTCTTGAGATGCCTCAAGAGTGACCTGCATATCTCTCTCTCTCTCTCTCTCTCTCTCTCTCTCTCTCTCTCTCTCTCTCTCTCTCTCTCTCTCTCTCTCTCTCTCTCTCTCTCTCTCTCTCTCTCTCTCTAATAATTTTTATGGAGAGGTAGGCATTTTGCTCTCTCTCTCTCTCTCTCTCTCTCTCTCTCTCTCTCTCTCTCTCTCTCTCTCTCTCTCTCTCTCTCTCTCTCTCTCTCTCTCTCTCTCTCTCTCTCATAATTTATATGGGAGAGGACTCTTGTATGAGAGGGGTAGGGAGAGGAGGGTATCTGTGGCTGGCTCTTAACGTCACCCAAAGTCACCCATTAATTTGGACGTTGCGCATGTACAGTATTTTTGTTTGGATAATCACGACTAGGAGTGGAAAAGTCCTCTCTTTAAAGCCAGGTGTTCACTCTAGAATAGGAAATATAGGTGTGATGATGTGAACTTTTCATTGTTCTCTTCCTGAAGAGGAACTCTGCCACAGTGAGCAGAGCAGCAACATTAAAGAGTTTATGAAAATTACATTTTATTTTTTTTAATTTTTTTTTCCTCCCCTTTGTTTTGAATCATTGTGAATCACTCTCTGAGGTCACTTCCCGAGCAGGTGTTAGAAGAAGAGGGAGGAGGTGACATAGGATGCAGGGCGGAGGGAATTAGGAGGAGGAAAAGAAGAAGAGGAAGAAGGAGGAGGATGGAGGAGGACGACGGAGGGAATTAGCAGAAGGAGGAGGAGGTGGAGGAAGGTGTTGGAGGATATGTAGTCATACTCTAACCATTATTTCCTCCAGATTAGCAAAGAACGCTTAAATACGACCTTGATTTCATCATCGTCGCATTAAGATCAACAATATCCTGCCATGAGCATTCTGTTCTTCTGCTCTTCATTGCTACTGAGAAGCAGCAGTGGTATCAGCACTCTGGATAACAGCAGCAGCGAAAGAAAAAAAGAAGTGTCGTCGACAGCAGTGCTAGCAGTTAGTTGTTGTGTTAGGAGATTCCGTAGTTTTAGCTGTAAGTAGCAGAAGCTTGAATGGTAGGTGCGGAAGATAATGGATTCAGGAACTTATTTTAGTATGAATAGGAAAATAAAGGACATTCACTCCGGGTAACAGTCGCACTTGCCAAAACTAAAAGTCCCCCTCAAGAAGGCGTCTTCCTAGCCCTTAGTAGAAAAGGGAGTTTGTGACGTAAAACCGATCGCATTATTTATTTTT
Source organism: Halocaridina rubra (assembly GCA_037179515.1). Classification (NCBI taxonomy): domain Eukaryota; kingdom Metazoa; phylum Arthropoda; class Malacostraca; order Decapoda; family Atyidae; genus Halocaridina; species Halocaridina rubra. Next base: position 45,970 of record JAXCGZ010017118.1, on the reverse strand, counting down.
ACGAGTGTTACACCAGGACGGGCTAAAATAGATATTATAAAAAAGAATTGCTCTCACCAGGCCTGAGCGCGAAGAAAAGACAAAGAGACATAGAGATGGAGAGTGTTGTGCCTTGTCAGATGTGAATGGGTAATAAGAAATGTGTAATGAATATCCAAGAATTTTCGATGTTGAGATGTCGGCATAGAAAAAGAACCGTAACAGAAGGAAGACCTAACATCGAACTGTCCTGGACAGTCCTATTTAAGTTCAAAAGACCTTCAGCTGTCGTATCGTAACGGGTGGCTGGAGCCATGGGCCAACCTACTATCATGTGATATCATAAGAAAAGAGAATTCTGTACTCATCTTGTCCTCCAATGATTGTTAATCTGTTACAAGCTCAATTGATGTTCGTTGCCGTATTCATCATTCAGTCTAGTTGATATGCAGGTAAGCATAGAATTTGCTTACCAGCTCTTTTCCTGTTGTTAGAACACACACACACACACACACACACACACACACACACACACACACACACACACACACACACACACACACACACACACACACACACACAGTCTCTCTCTCTCTCTCTCTCTCTCTCTCTCTCTCTCTCTCTCTCTCTCTCTCTCTCTCTCTCTCTCTCTCTCTCTCTCTCTCTCCTCTCTCTCTCTCTCTCAAGCATTGTAATACTCGTACACAGGTAGATGTCGCATCTCAGCCTAAACCTTCGGCCAAAGTAACATAATTTTTAAAAAAATCTGCATCCTGAACAAGTCTCAAAATTAGTCACGACAAATAAGCGTTCTGGTCTCTTCCCCTACGAATCTGCAGTGAAGATTTTCGCAAGTTTATGTACAAAAAGGTTTCGTAGAAATCAGCTGTCTTGACAAGTCATAACAGTGTATATGTTTGTATTGAAAATAATTCAGGATACCTATGAAGAGACTACAGTCACTGACTGGTCAGAATCCTCGACTCCGGTATTGACAGACTGGCGATCGAGATCGTCGTTGGGCACAAGGAAGGGCATCCAGCCTTAATTCCCCAGCCACTGTGTATTCACCCCCATAATGGGGATCAATAGTGGCACATGAAACGAGGAAACAAATCCTATGGAGAGAGAGAGAGAGAGAGAAGAGAGAGAGAGAGAGAGAGAGAGAGAGAGAGAGAGAGAGAGAGCAGACAGGTGCGTTTAATGGAATGTTTCTATGACAGCGGAAGTGGGGTCCTGTTTCGGCAGGTGAGTCCTCAGGGACAAAAGGAATTGGCGAAGGGAGATTGTGATGGAAACTAGGAGTTGTGGTAAGAATGTTTGAATGTGGTAGAATGTATGAAGAAAATAGAGGAGGAATCGTGAAATAGACCTGTCGAAAATTATGTTGAAAAAGAGTTATATACCCGACAAGTAGTGAGATGGCCTTGAAACAGATATTCGAAGACCTGTGAGCATCTTTATACTCTCTCTCTCTCTCTCTCTCTCTCTCTCTCTCTCTCTCTCTCTCTCTCTCTCTCTCTCTCTCTCTCTCTCGCTCGTGGAAAACGCGTACAGGTTCTGTTCCCGTATCATAATTGGGTACCTCTAGCAAGGTAATACAAATTATTTAATAAATAATTAAAATTAATAAATAAATAAATAAACAGAGAGAGAGAGAGAGAGAGAGAGAGAGAGAGAGAGAGAGAGAGAGAGAGAGTTTTGGATAATCTCTGCCAAGATCTGTAGTAGCAGTTGTATAAGCAGCACCAGCAGCAGCAGCAGTAGTAGTAGTAGTAGAAGTAAAATGATTGATAGGGGATGATGATAATTACATAGGAGGAATAGCCGAATTATTGTACGGTTTCGGTGAATGAAATTCGCTGGACAATTTTGTTGCGGAGTTTAGGGGTAAACGTGACGTAAAATTTCTCGAATGAAAGAATGAACAAGTCCATTCTTACTATGAGGAATGTCACCTTATTCATTTTGAATACAAGACCACGTTTATTTTTGCCGGAACAATTTTTTTTATATGCAGCAGAAACTTTGTGTGTGTGTGTGTGTAAACTGTGTGTGTATGTGTGGTACGTTTTCAGCCACGATTTACTCTTTAGTACTTCCAAATTTGACTTTTTTCTTGAAATTTCCAACCATATTGTATAATATTATCTTAGTAGTCTCCGTGGCAAAATGGTAGCGTCTGCGACTCTGAAGCGGCAGGTCGAGGGTTCGCGCCCCGTCACGGACTGAGGTTAGTAAGGGCATACACTCAGGGTAACGATTACATCTGCCAAAACAAGTCCTTCGTAAGAAGGCAACCGTCCTAGCCCTTAGTAGAAAAGGGAGTTCGTGACGTAAAACCGAAACCGAATCATTGTATAATATTATCTTTCACATGTTGTTAAGCCGCTTGCTAACTTTTAATTGTGACTTTACAGTTAATTTATTGAGGTTTTTTTTTTTTTAGGGAAGCAGTTGTTGAGTATTGCGTTTCAGATAAAATCTTTAAATTTCATTTTTTTTTTTTATTATAACTACCCAAGAATTTAGATAAAATATGTGGCACTCCAGCAGTGCCATCTGAACGGTCGCTAGCTCCCTCGTCATTGCCCATAGAGCAAAGTAATCCCCCTATTGTTTCCTTTTTTTTTGTCGGCTACCCCCTAATTGGGGGAGACAGCCAAGGTAGATAGATAGATTTATGTATTTAATTTTATGCAAATTTGTGTTCAAGACATTTAAGCCTCAACTTGACTGAAATACTCGATGTGAAATGATTGTGTCATAGTCGTAAGAGAAACCTCCTCTGTAGTCACCGTGGCTCAAGCGGTAGCGTCCGCGACTCTGAGGCGTCAGGTCGAGGGTTCGCGCCCCGTCACGGTCTGAGGTTAGCAAGGGCATGCACTCAGGGTAACGATTACATCTGCCAAAACAAGTCCTTCGCAAGAAAGCAACCGCCCTAGCCCTTGGTTGAAAAGGGAGTCCGTGACGTAAAACCGAACACAGTCGTAAAAGAAACTTCTCCTTCAGTAGATAAATAAATAAATAAAGGTTGTCCTTCGAAAGTTCGTATTCCAAGGCAAAAGGTACCTCATTGTTGAAAACATTTCTGGCGAAGAGATTTGTACCTCAATGACTATCTCTTGGCTGGAGATATTTGGAACTCTGTATCCCTGAACCTTGTGTAGTATTTACATTCGTCTCTGATTCGAAACCATTGTGTGTATATATATATATATATATATATATATATATATATATATATATATATATATATATATATTATATATATATATATATATATATATATATATATATATATATATATATATATATATATATTATATATATATATATATATATATATATATATATATATATATATATATATATATATTATATATATATATTGTATATATATATTGTATATATATATATATATATATATGTATATATATATTATATATATATATATATATATATATATATATATATATATATATTATATA
>JAXCGZ010017118.1:0-37500 GCA_037179515.1 Halocaridina rubra | reverse complement strand
TTTCTCTTCTCTTCGTTCTTGACCGTTTGTGCTTTATTACTTTTGTGTCTTACTTGTTATGGTCTATTCAAAAGTTCTTATTTTTTATACCGTCTCTTTATTAGAGAAGTATGTGATGTTTTTGGGCACTAATTAAGAGAGAAAGAGAGAGAACCAGACAATGTTTGAACTGTTTTCTTTTTGTTTTTTTCTAAGACCTGACCATAATATCATATTTGTTGTACTTGGCAATGATCTGTCCCTTTGCTGGGATACACATGGTAGGCCATGTTAGGACAGCCGCGAGGGCTGGTCCATAAGATAGGGTAGTGTACAGCCACAATGAAAGCAAAGGACCGGCCTAATATGGAATACCCCGCCAAAGAGACAGAGTTCATCCCACAAAATGAGTTGAAATTCCCACCAGTAATATACAGATAGATTCATAGACATAAATCCGTCTGTCGGTGTCAGTTTAGCCTTGAGCCATGTAGTTATGGACCTGCCTTGTCTCACTGGCGCAGCTTCAACATGAATATTGAAGATATGCACATCGTTGCTGCCCCTGTCTCTCCTTATCTTCATCTAAATAATTTTAACAAGTCCGGGGTGGGGGTCCAAGACAGCAAGAAACATCATCTTTGATTGAAATAAAGGGGGGGGGGGAGATTAGGCCTAAATGCGCTGGACATCAGGATTTAAAATATTTATTAAAATAGATTTAGAGAGAGGATTAACACACGCACGCACGCGCGCACACACACACACACACAGAGAACTTCAGGAGGATCTAAATAATCTGCATGAGTGGTCAGAAAAGTGGCTAATGAAATTCAATACCTCAAAATGCAAGGTAATGAGAATGGGTACAAGTGCAAGAAGGCCCAAGCTTGACTACTCGGTGGCTGGAGTACAACTTCAAGAGACAGAAAATGAGAGAGATCTAGGAGTAAACATACTGGCAGATTTGTCTCCAGAAATACATATAAATGGCGTAGTAAGGGCAGCATATGCATTCTTGTCAAACGTAAGGGTAGCCTTCAGGCACATGGACAAGGAAATGTTCAGAAATATTTATGTAACCTATGTGAGGCCAAAACTCGAATATGCAGCCCCCTTTTGGAATCCGCACTTGAAAAAGCACATAGCTAAGCTTGAAAAAGTTCAAAGACATGCCACGAAACTGGTGCCAGAAATACGCAATCTCGGTTATGATGAGAGGCTGAGGGAATTAGACTTGCCATCACTCGAAGCTAGAAGAGTAAGGGGGGATATGGTGACAGTCTTTAAATTCCTTCATGGTTATGATAGAGTGGATAGGGATCGATATTTCGATATGGCTGGCTCTAGAACTAGAGGTCATAGTTTGAAGCTTCGTAAGAAAACTTGTTTGCAGGATGTAAGGAAATACTTTTTCAGTGTAAGAGTAGTTGATAATTGGAATTCGCTAAGCGAGGAGGTAGTTAATGCTATCTCAATCCATAGTTTTAAGGACAGGTATGATAAGTATCACTAAGTCTAAAAATGGAACCGATGAGGAGACGGGAAGATACGAGCTTTGGGCTCTTTCCCGTAAACACAATTAGGTAATCACAATTAGGTAATCACACACACACACACACACACACACACACACACACACACACACCCCTTAAGGCTAAAGAGAGCGGATGGAAGCATCACTGAGACGGATGAAGAGATCTGCAAAGAATTGAACAAGGAGTTTGTCAGTATTTACAGTAGAAAATACCCCACCCCCTCAGATTGCAGAGCTAGAAGCTCAAGGGCTGGTATTGGAGAACATCAACCTTACAGCCACAGAGGTATGCAAAGCGCTAATGGATTTAGATGTTCATAAAGCTACAGGTCCTGATGACATATCCCCTCATGTACTTAAGAAATGTACAAACTCAATATCAGTGGCACTGGGTATCATATTTAAATAGTCACTGGAGTCGGGGAGATTCCAAGATGCTGGAAACAAGCAAATGTGATACCTATCTTCAAAAAGGGAAGGAGGGATACGGCTCTGAACTATAGACCAGTTTCCTTGACCAGCATAGTTTGCAAAGTTATGGAGAAACTACTAAGGAAACATATCTCTCTTCACTTGGAATCCTTCAACTTTTTGTCAGTGAGGCAACATGGCTTCAGAGAAGGTAGATCAACAGTAACAAACTTATTAGAATTTTATGATGAGGTAAGCCGAATCTTACAGGAAAGAGAGGGCTGGGCAGATTGCATATTCCTAGACTTCCAGAAAACGTTTGACACTGTTCCACATGGGAGACTCATTAGGAAGCTGCAATCAATGGCTAGAATAGGTGGAAATGTCTTGGAATGGATAAAAACTTACTTAGAAGGAAGGGAACAGAGGGTTAGAGTAAGACACTTAGTGTCTGAATGGAGAAGAGTTAGTAGTGGAGTTCCACAGGGTTCAGTTTTAGGGCCACTTTTGTTCCTTGTATATGTAAATGACCTACCAGAGGCTGTAAATTCATTCATGAATATGTTTGCAGATGATGCAAAGATTGTGAAGAAAGTAGGAAACGAGAACAGTGGTAGAGAACTTCAGGAAGATCTAAATAATCTGCATGAGTGGTCAGAAAAGTGGCTAATGAAATTCAATATTTCAAAATGTAAGGTAATGAGAATGGGTACAAGTACAAGAAGGCCCAAGCTTGACTACTCAGTGGCTGGAGTACAACTTCAAGAGACAGAAAATGAGAGAGATCTAGGAGTAAACATACTGGCAGATTTGTCTCCAGAAATACATATAAATGGCATAGTAAGGGCAGCATATGTCTTCTTATCAAATGTAAGGGTAGCCTTCAGGCACATGGACAAGGAAATGTTCAAAAATATTTATGTAACCTATGTCGAATGTGCAGCCCCCTTTTGGAATCCGCACTTGAAAAAGCACATAGCTAAGCTTGAAAAAGTTCAAAGACATGCCACGAAACTGGTGCCAGAAATACGCAATCTCAGTTATGATGAGAGGCTGAGGGAATTAGACTTACCATCACTCGAAGCTAGGGGATTGAGGGGGGATATGGTGACAGTCTTTAAATTCTTTCATGGTTATGATAGAGTGGATAGGGATCGATATTTTGATATGGCTGGCTTTAGAACTAGAGGTCATAGTTTGAAGCTTCGTAAGAAAACTTCTTTGCAGGATGTAAGGAAATACTTTTTCAGTGTAAGAGTAGTTGATAATTGGAATTGGCTAAGCGAGGAGGTAGTTAATGCTATCTCAATCCATAGTTTTAAGGACAGGTATGATAAGTATCACTAAGTATAAAATGGAACCGATGAGGAGACGGGAAGATACGAGCTTTGGGCTCTTTCCCGTAAACACAATGAGGTAATTACAGTAAATATCACGTAGAGGCGCCAAAAGCTTAACCGTCTGTCACAGTTAACTACGACCTTCACAGAAAATTCTCTCTCTCTCTCTTTCTGGAATAAAGTTTTTGACTTTGACTCTCTCTCTCTCTCTCTCTCTCTCTCTCTCTCTCTCTCTCTCTCTCTCTCTCTCTGTGTGTGTTTGTCTATCTATTTGTTGTTATTATGTTTTCCTCTGGTCTGAGGGGGTTGATGAGGGGAGAGGAAGCTCCTCTGGTCTGGGGGGGTTGATGAATAGAGAGGAAGCTTCACAAATTTTATGTATAAACGGATTTGAATCTATATATAAAACTGCTTTTCATGTTTGGGCATAAGTGTTAGTTTTTCATTCTCATGTAATTTATTAATAATAATAATAATAATAATAATAATAATAATAATAAAACTAGATAACAATAATAAGGCATTTATTTCTTTCAGGGCGCGAGGATGGGGTGCGTGCATAGCAGGCATGACATCAATGATCATCACGCCAACATCTTCCAGGTAGTAAATGTGGATGACCTTGGACACCGCTTCAATGCTGCCATGTTGGAGGTGACAGATGCCCATTTGGTGCTGCACCAACGGGGCAAGGCACCTATCCGTTGGCCTATTCGCTGTCTCCGACGTTATGGCTTTGATGCGGAGCTTTTCAGCTTTGAATCTGGTCGACGATGCCCCACAGGTCCCGGTGTCTATTCCTTTAAGTGTCGGCGGGCAGAGGCCCTCTTTAACATGTTGCAACTCCAGATTCAGAATATCACGGAAGATGTGGCAGCACCTAGAGAATTTAATGATGGCCGAGAGGTCACTCACGAAGAATTTCTTAACAGACCTTTACCAGCCTCCGTAGATCCAGAAGGTTACCTGGAACCTGTGCAACGGCCGCATAATCGGGCCATGAACAGTGTAGTTCCCGCTGTGTTGAACAATGGGGGTATAACAAATGAGGATGGTGCTGTGGGAGGGGTAACAGGGGTGGCAGGGATCTCAAGTGGTACTGGTAATTCTATATCTTACAGTGGCAGAAACAGTACTGTATTCACGAGTATGGGACGATCCCCTGCTTCTCCTCCAACCCCGCTCAGCCCTCCTCCGGTCCCTTACGAAAATAATCTAGAGTTAACTCATGTGGATGAAAATCCTGCGAGCATAGTGCAGGAAGTTAGAGAGCCTCCACCTCCTCCCTCCCCTACTGAACCAACTAGAGGAACAGTGCTCGTAAATCATATAGATAAAGTAGTAAGTTACGAAAATCACGTTGGGAGACCAACGTCATGCGGAAACTCGTTCGTTGAAAGGGTGCTATTACCTGGAAACTCGCTCCATATAAAAAGACCCCGGTCGTATGGGAACTATAATCCAAATAAACCTCCCTCAGAAATGAATGATCAATTGTATGTAAACATTGTTCCAGAAGTGCGAGACTTTGACCACGTGTATGTAAATCTTGGGAAAGAGAAAGATGTTCCCGCGGTACCTCCCAGACCATCCTTAGCTGCTGGTTCCGGTGGCTCTGGTTCCTCCCATTCGGGAACTACCACTACGACTGATACGGAACATCGCTCTCAGCTTAATTATTGTGTCCTAGATCTTGACCATGGATCGGACTCCTCTCAGACGGCTCCTCTTAGTCCATTAGGATCTGTAACATCAGGTCCGGAATCTCCCCATCGAATAGGCCAGGATTATGCTACCATCGACATCAGCAAAACGGAAGCACTTCTCGAAACTGCAAAACCAGCTTCTGCGTGGGAAGATGGCTCAAGAAGGACAAGACACAATTCAACATTCATTAGTCCTGGATCTCTCATACGACACAACTCATCGCTTTCTGACTAAATAATGATGACTTTTCCATTGAGGTGATCTTTTGAATATATATATATATATATATATATATATATATATATATATATATATATATATATATATATATATATATATATATATATATATATATATATATATAATTTTTTTTTTTTTAATGTTTACTCTTGGAAGAGAGGTCTGGAGTTTTTGATTGTCTTGGATTGGCTTCAAAAATATTGTAAATGCAGCTGTCGAGAGCTTAACTCTGACCATGAAAGTGCTAATTAACACATCTGTGTGATATGGTAAAATGCATAAGTAAGGAATGAATGATATTTGGAGCATTACGTCAAGGTAGCCTAGAATACAAAAGACTTGAGCCAGAGTCTTAAAACTTTGTAAGCCTTGCTCTTACGAGGCTCAACAGGATTTTTTTGTACAGTAACAGTGAGATTGTGGACATTCACTAGTTATATATAATCCTACTGTAACTTGTGATTTTTTCATACAACAAGTGGATGTGTACTCATAACCTTATCGTTTTTTTTTTTTTTTTTTTTTTTTTTTTTTTTTACAAATAAAAGTGCCCTCTGGCTGCTGATAGTGTGTGATTTTATATATATATATATATATATATATATATATATATATATATATATATATATATATATATATATATATATATATATATATATATATATATATATATATATATATATATATATATATAATTTTTCCCCCTGTTATTATTATGTTAATTCTTACCATTCACATCAGTAGTTTTTAATCCTTAGACTTGCTTTTCTGCTCCTTGTCTCAAAATGGGAGAAAGCTGTAATTTCAATTTAAAACACAGTTACTGCAGGTCAATTTAACTAACCAGCATTGTTTTTGTCCCTCCCTTTTTTGAACATCATAATCATCACCTTACATCATATATTAATGAATAATAATAATAATAATAATAATGATAAATATTATAGTGATGACATCTCAAGTTGCATACATTCATATGACCTTTGGTGTTTATAATATGTTTATGCCTCTGAATACTAGAAAGGTAATTTTTTTTTTTTTTTACGTTCCTCCTTTGCATTGTTATTTTTCATAAACCCGACCTTTATCTGGAATTTTATGAATTGTGATAAGCATATACAAAATAATTCTGTTTGGAAAATATAAGGATATAGATTATGCACAGGATTTTTAGGCCTTTTAAACAAAATGTTAAATGTTCACCAAGAATACTTTGTTAAATTCACAGGAATCTTATATTTGCCGTGCTTTGTTATATTCGAAGAAAGTTTGATTACTGTGTGCAACAAGGTTATATTTTTAATGTATATTTATGAACTCTAGGAGTACTGTATTAGCATATACGAGAAAAATTTTAAAAACTTATTTTTTTCTGGGATATTTGCATAAAATGTATCTTTTTAAATATTATGAAAAATTGGGCATTATTCCTCAAGAGTTTAGACATACTGTATGTCAGTCTCTGTATGATCCTTTTTCAAAGTAACTTCTTAGTATTACTTCTATACAGTATTTTGTTTCAGATGTGGCCCTCAGTATTGGTAGCCTTAAAAATGCATCTTGAAGCACACCTATTTGTATTAGATCTATGAACATGTCAGCATTGTCCATAAAATCCTCTCCAACGCAAATTTAATTCAGTGAAGAACAAATACGGGATATGGTTTCCTTACCAGTAGTATTAGATAGTACAACTACCATTGCCTTCAAGTATCTGCAATCGGAAAGATTATACAGTAGTTGATATTACGTATGTACACTTTCCTTCAAAGTTTCACAGCTTCTCAAAAGAATAGTTCAGTTGCAATTAATTTATGTAATGTGAATGATTTTAATGAGCAAGATAGTGCTCTTAAGCAAAAAATGAAAATAAAAATGATATTAGTCCTAACATATTAAAAGTAGCCAAACTGTTATTTTTCTTACAACTTCAGCATGAGAATTGGTGTCCTCCCTCATGATGACGTGCTGACTTTTACTCATAGCATCATTATGCATAGCGCAGCTGAATAAAAAGTTAAATTTAGCTCTTTTTGTTGTTGTGCGGTATATCAAAAGCTCTTTTAAAGCCGAGAAATAGAGCACTTTTGTAAACGGCAATTGGGACTTTGTTCTTGCTATACTGAAAGACTTTAGCAAACATTGCTTGGGAATTGGTTCTGGCTACACTGAAAGACTTGTGACATCAATAGGAATGAGCCACCTCAATGACAGAGAATAATGAATTAATCTCCCACCTACCAGCTTACTGAATGTGACTGCTGTGGATGGGTTGGTATGCGACTCTGATTCATCATGTCGTCGGTTCGAGACCTTCCACGGTGTGAAGTTAGGATATTCACTCAGGGTAACGGTTGCATTTAACAAAACAAAGTCCTTTGAAAGAAGGCACCATCATAGCCCTTAATTGAAAGGGGAGTTCCTGATATAAAGCTGGATCTGCCAGGTCTTAGAATGTGAGTTGCACAATGTCTCCTCACTCTTTGATGAGTTCAGTAATGCTCCCAGCCAGTATTGGAGGGTCTTTTCACCCCAGTTCTAAAAATATCCCAGTGAGATTTAACATCTATGTCCAAAAGGACTGAGGCAGTTCTTTTTGGAACTCTTTTTATATGTGATTTTCGCCAGCATATATATTTTGTCATTTTTCCTTATGAGATTATATTATCTCAAGGGATTATCCATGTTTTATTGAAGGAAAGGATTCCGTTGTAAAGGGTTTGGTTTTTTACATTTGTTGTAGGAAAGACTTGTCAGTATTTCTGTTTTGCAAGGCGTAGATGCTTTCATCAAATCGTTGAGCAACGTAGTGTTTATAAGTTTGGATTCTTAGAGGCTGTTATAAACTTGAGCAATTGGAGTTCTTGTTTTTAATGGAACCTAAAAAATATCTCCATAATATTCCCCTGCTGGGTTCTCAAACCTCACCCTCTTGTGGCTTTGGCTGGAGAAACGGTTTCAAGCAGATAAGTGAGTTAAGTATTGCTGTACAGTATATTCTTTTAATGGTGTGTAGATGGCCTTCACAGCTTCAGTCTTCCTTTTTTACATAGGCTATCACAGCACATATCATTTACTGTTTTGGCCTTCATCTCCAGTGTAAGTGGGCAACCTAAGAAGCTCTTCTTTGCTTTATATTCTGCCATTAGGTTCTCCATGCAAGGAATATTGTTTACATCCAGTCATCTCTTGGCTGTTTCTTTTCTCTTACAACTATCCTCGAGTCTGTGAAAAGAATGTATGTAGTACAGTTGAAATGTGCCTCATATGCTTTTTTGATAGTCACCGTATAGTAGAAAGGATCTCAGTAATGGGAAAATGTAAACTCTGCTGCATGTAGTCAAAAGCACTATCTCAACTGCTATCCAAGAAGATTTTTTGTTATGAGGTATTGTGAATAGTGACTAAACAAAGTTTTTCTTGTTCATTTGGAGGAACTTCATATATTGTGAAGCTAATGGGATAATTACAGTATCTCAATGTGGTTTCACAATCTTTTTCATCCTGACCATTAGTCATATCAGTTTAGGAGATTTATTGCAGATATTCTTTCATATATGCACTTAGAGAAAATCATTTTTATATACTGGGGCCTTGTCACAACCCTATTGAGTTATTTTTTTTAATATAGGGAGACTTTGAGGCTGATGACATGTTTTTGTTTAAGAAAATTTAGATGTATGTTTGTGATATACCTATATGTGTCCGATATAAAGAGTTTATATTGGTCGTTAGAGAGTGTATGTATGTATGAGGATAATTGTTTCTTGCCCAGTATTGAGGTGGGAACACTTTGGGATAATGAGGTTATCCTTTGTTGCTTGGTAGTATAAACTATCATCCATTAAAACATGTAAATGTTTGCCTTTCTCATTTGAGGGTTATCCTCGATTTGTCTGTTTCTGATGAAGATAAGTGGCAAGTCATCATGATTTGCTCTTATCAACAGGTGTTATGTAGATTACCTTTGAGTTTTGGAAAATAAAGCTTGTAAGATTCTATTTGGGTTTTCCTCATGAAGTTCAGTGATTTTGGTGGTGGGAGTCATAATTCAGTGGATGATAGGGATGCTCCTTTCACAGGAGTCTTTGACACATCAAATATTGCAAGTCTTCTCTTGTTGTTCATTTCTGTTATTTTTATGCTTCATTATTTCTCATCACTTAACAATTTGCCGCTTTTCTGAAATTTTCGTCACGATCCTCTCCGATGCATCGTACATATTGAACAACCAGACTACCGAGCCATGTTTGCAAGAGTGCTTTGTTATCTTGTAGATAACCAGGAAACTACAAAGAATTATTGACAGATCACAGACCGACTTCTCACTCAAAGAGAAAAATTTTCCCTAATGAGACCGTCGAGTTTCTAAATCATACCATCTAGGTGAACGTATTATTGAACCGTGTTAACCCTCTAAACTATATTTGCAATTTAGATTGGTTTTCTTATGGCTCGCCCAATATATAGAGAGAGAATAGCTATGAAATTGCACAATGCAAACAGGAATTTATTATTATGTAAATCCTATTCGTGCATCATCATATATTAACGTAAATGAATAGTTAATTTTTTTTTTTTGCACATTCGTCTATATAATTTAAATAATGGTTTTGTATAGTTTCTATTTTATGGAGAGGAATTGTATAGACAAAAAATTACATATATATACATAGTGTGCAGTACAAAGGCGTTAATTGACTATTGTGTATTCATGCCACAAGAGCTGGTATAGTATCGTACGTCCTATTTTGAAGGTTGGAAGGTGTAATCGCGTTGCCATTTTTATGACATTTCCTTTCAAACACCATAAATATATTGAAGTTCAAATTGTTGTGTATAAAGACACGAAAATCATATTTCTAGTTAAAATTTACAAATTTGTATTTTTGTAAAAGAGACATGTTTATGTACATACAGAAGCTATTCCACTTAAAGCAGTCAACATTACTCTTCTGAGCCGACTTTATTTAGCTAATGAATCATTATAGTCCCTGTGAAAATTACAAACCAAATGTAGGAATTAATTTTTTGTTCAACTTTGGGAATTTTTATTTTGAATTGTGAATAGATTTGGCCTCTCCACGTGTTTGTGTATACAGCAGTCTCAGAGGGCTACAAACATATATAAAAATTATATTTGCTCGTCTTAGTTTTGCAATCTTTCGGATGTGATTTTATGTATGTCCATATAACTTGTTGTTGAAGATTAAGTTCGTGTGTTTTTTTATTTACTCTATTCCTCTTTTTACCAGTCAATCTTCTTCCCATTCTCTCATGCATGTCCGTTTCTCTTCTGCTTTATATATATATATATATATATATATATATATATATATATATATATATATATATATATATATATATATATATATATATATATATATATATATATATATATATATATATTACCCATGAGTGTCTTTTCATGCCAGACTTGAGTAAATCACATTTGGTGGTACTTGTGCTTAGGTGCAACATATTTGACCATGTTTTATTTATTTTTATTAATATTCTTCATTTTCAATCTCATATATTTCCCATTACTTACTTATCTGATCTTAAGAAGTTGTAAGTAAGTGATTGGACATTTTGAAGAGATTTGTGCCCTTTTGAAGAACAATTTAGCATATACTTAACCAGACTGCCTGGTACACTTTTGGAAATGCTCTGAAGAAGTCGGTGCACTTAGGATCTAACTTGATCAAAACTTCCATGTGCTAAATATTTTGTTATTATACTTTTAACAGTATATGCTCACATTTCATACACAATAGAACTTTTAGAATATGCTACACCCACATATTTATGCATAAGTATATGTCTGGCGAAAATATGTGCTGTTGACACAGTAAATGCCCTTGCTTATGTTCTCTTGTGGGTGTGGCGTATCTATTCCTTCAGTATAGTTGATGTAGAATACGAGTACAGTATTTTGTTTGCTTATTTACCTTCTTGTCACCATCCCTCCCTCGTAACTCACATTTCAGAGGCAGACAGTTACAATCTAATCAAAAACTTTGTGTCATGCATTAATTGTTCTCATACTCATTGTAAAATACCATTCTGATGCTAAGCTGTAAACTGTAGTGAAGTTTAAAATATGAAAAATTGTATTTGTGCCAAAGACTTTGAAGAAGAAAAAGTAGGACTATTTATACCCATTTGTGGTGAACTTGGCTGTCTTAGAATTCAGAGGTTCAGTTAACTAATATATGTGGGGGATATTTTCATAGTTTTGAAAAAGACTTCAAAAGCTGTGTTACCAACTGTTTTTGGCCACTTTCTATGTGCTGCTTTAGTGTTTCTTTTCTTTGGTAGTAACATTTACAGCTATTTCTAAGGCGTATTGAGTGTCCTTTTGGGTTTATTTACAGGAACTACTTAAATTACACAAGAAAAGCTTTTATAAATTTGGAAATAATTGATTATTTTTGTGATATAGCTAGAGATAGGATAGTAACATTGCTTTTTGAACTAAGAATGCCCCCTTTTATAATATTAGTGAATCCAGCCTCAGGCACCATAGAAAATATATTTAAAAGACCATTCCAGATTTTAGGTTATGATAACACGTGAACACACTACATGAGGGGCATACGATGTGTATATCGTGCGCTTTCGTACTGGCAAAGTTTACTCGGCCAGTTAGATATTAATACTCTTAACCTAGCCCAATACTGTACAACCATTTTACCAGCCTAGGGTAGGTTAGATTTTTTTGTAATGTGATTTATGAGTTAATGCTTATATATACCTTCAATTGTGGTTGGGTAGGTGGTACGTTTATGGAAATTGTGAGCAGAATGAAGTGGTGTGTGCTAGGATCAGTTCTATGTTTTCTGACAATAACATCCGTAGCTTTCTGTGAATATGTATAAAGAGTTTTAACAGCAGTATGTGAATAAAAGTCAAGCATTACATATATATTTGCAGAAAGAGAGTAATTTTAAGAATTGTTTTTTCCTCTCTTTATTTTCACCTCAGTACCTATGATTTGTACAGTCTCTGCTGTTTACAGGAATTCTTACTTTTCTGTCTGGAAGCATCTGCCCAAAAGTAACATGCAGTATATATTGTAGGCGAGTCTAGATAATTATGTGGTTTCTAATTTTGCTATCCACTCGTGCTCATTTGATATTAGTAAGCAGTCTTCTTCACTACAGTAACAGTTTGATGAAAAATAAAGTAAAAATTTCATTGTGTGCAGCTAAAACTAATTTTGATCATATACAGTATAAAAAGAACAAACTCCGAGTTACACTGTACACAGATCCTTTAAGATCTTCCATTTAAAGTAATGTACCGGGATAGCATTGGGCCAGCAGTGTTTCTTGTGAATTGTACATTAAATTTACACATGTGGGAAGTGAATATGCTGTTGTTGAAATTGGATTCTTTTATTGGGCCACATAGAATAACCTTTTGAGTTGATAAAATAGGACAGGTTTGAGGTAAAAGCGAGGGAATGATCGAGAAACAAACGTTTTGATAACCTCTTCAGTACTGCTGATGGAAGTATTAATATTTAGCAGTTTATATTGTTATAGAAGTGCTTGATAGAAAAGAACCGACAGTTGCTGGAAAACATAGAATGACCCAAAGTGCTGCAGTGATCTGTTTGAAAAATCATCATAATGAAAGATAACAAGTGTTCAGGGATTAATGCAGTATTCACGACAATTTATGGAAATATTCTTACAGTTTTGTGATAATGACCTAAGAGACGAGAAGAAATTAGTTGAAGCAATCCCACTAGATTTGTATTTTCATAGTTATAAATTAATTGGCACTCTTCTCCTCAAGGAGATTTGTATTTATTTTGTGAGTTATTTTAGATGAAAAAGTCATATTAAGTGAAGGATGAAGCAACATAGAGCATTACCTGTATGAATAGTTTTTAACTATACTTTTAGGTCATTTCTAAGGATGTGGGTGTAACCAGCCCATGTAACTAAGGACTGTATAAGCTACTCAGTTACTTCCATTTCTCTCTATGCTTCGTACTTTAATGCACTCTTCTATGATTGTGTTTTGATATAACTTTCCTATCTGGTGAATGAATACTCAGTGCTGCTGTTTGATATCCCAGTACAATACAGAAGAAGAAGAAGAAGAAACGAGAACACTAGTAAACTTGTCATTTTAGGATTTTTTGAGAAATACTGTAAGTGATCCAATTCTATCACAATTTAAAAAATAGTTTTCAACAGTATCTTACAGATTACTGTATTGTAAGTGGAAATTCTAAACACAGTACTGTACTGTCATTGCGTTTCATCTCCACCTGTAGATATATAATCTTAAAACAATAAACATAGAGAACTTCTATTTTCAAATTTTTTCAAAGCACAACTGTTTCAATCACAAGTATGATGAAGTCTTCAGTATTATGAAAGCTATATGCACTCCCTGTTCATTTGAATTTTTTTCCCCAAGTGATGAGTATTATTCATCAAAATAT
Source organism: Halocaridina rubra (assembly GCA_037179515.1). NCBI lineage: Eukaryota > Metazoa > Arthropoda > Malacostraca > Decapoda > Atyidae > Halocaridina > Halocaridina rubra. The sequence goes on along the minus strand of JAXCGZ010017118.1, from coordinate 23,822 downwards.
ATAATATATATATATATATATATATATATATATATATATATATATATATATATATATATATATATATATATATATATATATATATATATATGATACTAGCTTTGCTCAAGTTTTGAGGCTTTGATAGTTGTTTTATATATATATATATATATATATATATATATATATATATATATATATATATATATATATATATATATATATATATATATATATATATATATATGAATACATTGCGTTTGTTTATAGTCAGTGAATTAATATTATTCCAGAAAGTTTTAATTCACGTGCTAACCACTAATTTCTGCTACAGCCTTATGAATGTAAGGCTCTATGCTTTTGTATATTTTGAGTCTGTTCTGTTTTGGGAAAAGCAAGTTCCGATCGAAGTGAGAAACGTAATTAGGCCAAATGTTTAAGAATTGATTTGAAAAAGCTTAGTTATATTTTGATTGCTTTAGCTCTGTACTGTAGCCTGGGAAATGTGTGCTTTCATTGTTAATACCACTGTAAGGAAATACAGGCTTACAAGACTCATTTAACTGTAGCGAACAGTTTAAGAGTTGAATTTATAAAGGTCGTTCTTCGGGGTACGACAGACGGAACACAACGTATGACTAAAGAGGATGTCACAGCCACATACATTAGGTTATACAGAAAATAGTTATATATTTAAGTGAAATATAAATACGATGGTTCTATAATGGGTTCTATGTAGCATTAGTATATTCAACTTGGTCATTTTGAATATCCGTTGTCAGAGCTGCAAAAATATTATTAAAAAAAAAAAAAAAAAAAAAAAAAAGCAGATTACTACTAAAATTGTAAAGTTTTATAAGGAACACTTAGAATAGATTTGCACATTTTGTGTAAAAATTACAAAAAATCATACTTTCACGTTCCATGCCATGATTAAAAATTAAAATTGTTTTGTTTACAATGCGGCCCTTTGCAGACTTTCACTTGAAGGTTATAAATTGTATTTACTGGTTGCAGTTCATCATCATCATCATTGTGATGGTGAGAGCGGATTCTTTTATTATTATATTAGTTCTCTGGCAAGGAGCACACTTGTAATATATACATAAACATGCATATTATTATAATCATTCAAAATCTAAAACCCCTCCCACCCACCCACAAGATTTAAAAATCATTGCATTGTTCATTTGAAAAAGGATTTTGACTAGACTATAAAAATGTTATTTACTTTGGTGTCTTTTATTTATCCTTTTAAGAAAGTTAACATAGTAAATAATAATAATACTTCATGAGTAGCTGCAGATGTGATTTATGACCCGAGCTATGCCACATCGAAATAAAATCCTTGAAAAGGGCTGTCAAAATACAGCCTACAGGGTGACAGAAACAGAAAAACACATTTTTAAGTTTTAAACTGGTTAAAAGTTCATAAATAGCCAATATCTAGTATTTTTCAAACAAAAGTGTATGAAAGCACTGATCAAGGTGTTCTTTAATCATTTTAACACGAGATGGACATGATATATAACTAGTCTCAAGCTAATTCCTGACTGCTGGTTCCTTATTATATATATACTGTATAGTAAATTTTTATTGTTTTACCTTGGGCTTTGAAGGTTTTACCAATATTACATGTTTATTCTTTAGCCCAAAAGCCAGACTTTTTGTTATGTATTTATGGATCCCAGTCCCAGTCGATGCAGTACTGAATATGCCAGCCCATTTCTGAACCACGTACTTTAGATCCACAATTTGGGCAATCTCTGACTTCTAATTGTTCCATATGGCAAGTATCTCTAGGCATAGTTTTATTGTCACTTATTAGCTCATTACTAGTGGTACTACTATTATCTAGGAACTGGGATATAGTCTGAACTTTGTTTTCTCCTTTAACACAACTCTTGGGAGGTTGTGATTCGGATTCATCATCGAATTCAGAGTCAAAATCACTACCAAGACACGCATTAATATGTTTCTCTAAGTTGTCAGAATGAATATGAATATTGCACATGGGACACACCACAGTCTCAGAGGTACCTATGTGCAGAGCCACATTTTTATCTTTGACTTTCGAAGGTTTAGTGTTCAAAGGTAGAAATCCTCCAGGCTTAGTAGTAACAACTGTAGAACAAGAACCTCTTGCTGATGAAAAAGAACTGCTTTGTGGAACGTAATTATGATATTTTGACCAAGAAACATTTTCCGTTGAATGATATCTGTTGATATATTTCGAAAGTTTGATTTTATCTGGAGTTTTAGACACATAAGTGTAATTAAATTCTGTCCTCTCTCCACCATCTGATATTTCTTTATCAGTTAAGGGCATCATTTTATCTGTGCTATACAGTTTCCTTCCTGGTATTCTCTTATTGTCAATACTTGTGATGGAGTCACTATTCTGGCTAAGAGATGGAAAATTTGTAGCATATTTTGTTTCATAATATCTTTTTAAGTACTTGCCAACATTTATCCAATATGAATGAGGTTTATAATTATAATTAACATTTCCTTCAACATATTCACAAACTGGACTTGGTTTTCCATAAGAACTTCTGGCCTTAAAAAATTCCTCGAATTTCCTCTCCAAAATCCATTCTGAGCTATTCGATTCTGCTCCTGGACCTGAGATTTTATGAAAAGTGCCACCACATTGATATGAGTGTCTCGCCCACCACTTGTCTTTGGGTCCTGGAGGGCGTTCAATTTCCCTCTTCAAAATGCCAAACTTAGGACGTTCTGAGACACAAGGACCATCACATTTATACACATGAATGCGCAAGTCGTCGACTCCTTTGGGTAAATCGTGAAAAATCTGTAAGGGACAAAAAGACATATTTAAAATATTTGAATATGAATGACAAAACATGGTAACTAAAAAATATTTACTTTTTTATAAAACATTAAATAAATTAACAAGACTTTTCAGTGATATTGTTTATATGAGCAGTTATCTATATCTAAGCTAATACGCTTTATTACAAAGGAAAATAAGTATAACGATAGATTAAACTGCAAATAAAAAGTATTTTATGAAAAATTGAAATTCTCTAATAAGAGCTAAAAATCTACTTTCACATTACTAGGATATGATACTACTGGATATAACTTCCTAATCAAAGAGACTGAAGATATTATAGCACCATATGTGTGTTTATGTTTTTTCAATATAATATGCATTTATTCCCTATACCTGTTATTTCATAATGAAATATTCCTTTCACCCTAAATCAACTGTTTCCATTTTCTAATATTTAACAATCATCACAATTTTTCTATTCTCTTCTATTTTACAATTCATTACTTTCTTTCACCCTCTGCCTCACTTATAATAAACCATTCAGAATTTAATTATTTGTAATTACTTTAACACTTGGTTTTCCTAAGTAAAATCTTAAATCAGTAAGATACCTCTGCACATTTTACAACTGATTTCAGACACAAACTAAGTATACAGAATAAATATTAACTTGAGAAAAAGAACGGATTCGGTTTTACGTCACGAACTCATTTCCTACTAAGGGCTAGGACGGCTGCCTTCTTGCGAAGGACTTGTTTTGGCAAATGTAATCGTTACCCTGAGTGTATGCCCTTACTAACCTCAGTCCGTCATGGGGCGCGAATCCTCGACCTGCCGCCTCAGAGACGCAGACGCTATCATTTTGCCACAGAGACTACGTTAACTAGAGAAAAAGATATATACTATTATTGTTTTTAATAGAAATCGGTATCATAGGAGGCTATCATGTAGCTTCTGTGGACGGGTGGTAACAGTCACAACTTTGCTTCATCAGGTTGCAGGTAAGAGCCCCGCCACAGTCTGAGGTTAGAAAGGGCATCCACTGGCCAAAACCAAAGTCCTTCGCAAGAAGGCACCATCCTAGCCATTAACAGTAAAGGGAGCCTGTGGCCGTTCACATAGAGAAGACAACTATCTGGTGCTCAGGAGGATGAATACAACCTTTTCATGCTTTTTGCATTTTACAGAAGATGAGCAGGAACAGGGGAGCACGTGGCTGACTATCTCTTTTCTATCTAAACAGCTGCTCAACAAAAAAAAATATAACAAAAGTTACGATGAGCAAAAATACTGTATGTTACCATTTGCTTATTCCTTTGTTACAGACATGGTCTACCAGCAATATTCAGCATGATATGCTGTTAATTTTTTTTCTTTCAAAATTGCAGTCAATACTCATATACTCTGAATATTATTGGATAAAACTAAAAGACGTGGTTATTAAGGAGAGACCTCAATACTCATATTCCCGGTATGCTAAAAGAAAGATGTACAAGATATAAGTGTGGTGTACTTCCTTTATTGACAATGTCATTGAGTGACAGCAAGTTTGGATGATACGGAGAAGGTACATTAGGGATGCATTAATATGGTACGTAATCTCTAGCATGGCTATGGTCTTCACTTCTATGATATATGGCTAATAAGAATGAGTAAAGTAACAAAAAAATTCCCAAAGTTGCATTTTTGGATGTAGCCATCTTGCTAACTACAATAAAAAAATTAAGAATGTATATGATTTTAGAACCAAGTTTTGTAGGAAGTTACAATATGGGATATTCTTGAAGAAAAAAAATTATAATACAAGGGTCCTTGGTTTACGATGGTTTATGGTTATGATGCATCTCCCATAAATTATTAATACAGTAAATCCTTTTCGACCTACGTGGTTTGTGAAGTAAGTACAAACTGTGCGTGGAACAGTTTGTTGAGCATGGCAGAAGAATACCTTGTCCCAGGGTATTGCTGTGTATGTTTATATCAAGTTAATGTTGTTTATTTATGTGTTTATGTGAAGGACAGCTTGAATTTATTTATAAAATTACCAAATACATAGTCGTAAGTACAATCTTTGCATACAGAAGAGTTTGTTGAGTGTGGCAGGAGAATTAGTCGTCACACAGCATTGTTGTGTACATATATAACAAGATAATATTTTTATTTATTTATTTGGTTGTTTGAAGGACCTTGTTTGAAAATATTTACAAAATTACCTTGGTTTATCACCTATCGCGGTGGGTCCCGGAGCCAAACCCCCACGATAAACGAGGAAGCACTGTATATATACACACATTATTTACTTACTGTAATTTTAGTACGTTCAAAAGAGTTAATTTTCCTCATAAGGCCCTTAAATTTACGTCCATGGCTATCATGAAGAGTCAACCCCTCTGTTACATAAAGATAAGCATGGATCATTTCATGCTGAAATTGAAACAATATTGAAATGAGATGGACATTTACTCGCAAATTATATGACTACTATGATGCAAATATTTCTCAAGCAAAATAATGATTGAAAATCAATATAAAGGATGGCTGAAAAATGAGCTCAAAGATTCAATATTATACTCACTGACTGCACCTGCTATAATGTGTAAAAATGCTGACTTTAATCATTGCTAAAGGTTTCTAATTTCACAATTGTAAATTGTTGGAAAAAGTTTGCTTAGGATTTCAAGAACACCTCTGCATTTGTGACCTAACCAGTAGCAGGTTGGCTCACGGCAACAGCCGCCCGTTGCGATACTACAGCTGAAGTTTTTTCTATCATAAAAAGGTCTGTCCAGGACAGTTCGATGTTAAGTCTTCCTTCAGTTACGGTTCTTTTTCTATGCCTACAGCTACAATGAATATTCTTGGATATTCATTACACATCTTTTATTATCCCTTCACATCTGACAAGTCATTACATTCTCCATCTCTGTTTTTCTTTATGTATTTTTCGTGCCCAGGCCCGATGAGGGTTGTTTTATTTTATTATTTTTGGGCCCGTCCTGGTGTCATAATAATAATAAAGAAAAAAAGAGATAGTGAAATTTTCAAATTTACCCATTTTTCACAACATTCCAGGTAGCTCCAGTGCTAAGAAGTGGAGAGAAAACTTCCTCGAGCTTACAGGAATTTTTTAAGAATTTTCTAATAAACTAAAAGTTTCTTGAAAATTTTCCTAAGTTCTACAACATTCCTACAAAATGCAAGAAAATTCTTGTAAGTTCTACAATATTCCAAAAAATTCTTGAAAGCACTTGCAAGTTCAAAAATATTGTCTACGAGTTACTTTCTTTGCCCAGGTTGCAATAGCAATGTTTGGAGAGAAATATTTTATACAGTAGTTCTTTTCCCTTTACTTTAGGCATAAATGATTTAGAAATAACATTTTCTGCCCAGGATCAAGAAAAATAAAAAAATTACATTACAATACTCACCAGGAGTGTATTTTTAATGTCTTTGTAAGGCCGTTGAGATAACAAAACTTTACTTAGATGAATACAAATTTTTGGACCACTCTTCTTTTTCACTCTAATAGTAGTGTTACCAGGATATCTGTAATGAACGAGTAATATTTTTAACATGAAACCTTTTCTACAACTCTCGTGAATAATTTGCAAATTTTAGAACATATGTATCAGTCTATGTATGCAATTAGATAATTTATTAACAGGTTTTTCAAATTCTTTTACAGCAAAATGAAATTAATTAAGCAATATTTGATTATTATCATTCATTGTTTTAATAATTACCATTCACTAGTGGCAAATAGATAGTTATTCACATATTAACAATTCAGTGTTTTATATAATACAAATAGTAAGAGTTCATTGATGTTATTTTCAAACACAATTGTATACAAAGACATCATATCTTGACCTTATCAAAGCACATGAATATGCTGATATATAATAAAAAAAAAACAGATTTTCATGTTAATTTTGAAGAAACTGCGTAACAATGTATTTATTGATGAAATATTTTTTTCTATATATATATATATATATATATATATATATATATATATATATATATATATATATAATTCGCTTCTCCTTATCTACTGTATTTTTACTATTTTTATTATGCTAATGATATTATTATTTTGTTTTCATCTTGAAACAGCTTAGACAAAAACAGATACAAAATTAAGAAAGACTGTGGCCAGTCATTCCGTTCATGAATTTAACCCATCAAGGATGGTTGAAAAGTAGAACATATGTAAGTAGTGTAGGTCGTAGACCTTTACACGTTCAAATAAAAAGACACGGGTAATATGTTACTTACTGTGTCATGCCACCATCCCAATTAAGTCGAACGTCATTTAATTTTCCCTCAAAGTATTTCGCATTGTACTTGTCAAACGACGCCAAAATTTGAGAGTAAGTCATTGTCTAACGCGAAGCTTTCAATTCCACAATGAAATGTATTTCCTGAAAAGAGAGAAATATCAGTCATAACCTTAATGCAATACTGGCTCATATATTTTCTAAACTTAAGAAGCTATGACACTAACTGATTAAAGTACTTGAAACACAGCATCAATAATGGAGGATATTCCTGTCAGACATTTTGCACGAGGTGAATCTAGTTCCGTGTACCTATTCGGTAATATTCCTAATATTATTGAAATAACTTGCTACAGTACTCTTACAGTACGGTACGTTTTTGACCAATAATGGTAATGATTTTCAGTAGTGATAACTTCAACTGTCAAGAAAAAAAAAATACTTTTTGATGACTTACGTTATCTGAAACACGAATATTATCTTCTGCCATTGCATGGGGCAGCTTTGTGTTGTAAACCAAAGACCGTCCGAAAATTTTATGTCTTGAACGTGATCAAATAAAAACATTATTATATTTATATTTCTCAAATATATTATTTAATTTATTTCATGTATATTACTTCAATTTATTCATTATATCTGTACGGAATAAGTTATATTCCGAATTCGGTTTGATTAAACTAATAGCGGTATCTGGCAACTATCGCTTCATTAGGCAGGAAGATATTTTCTTTTTCAGGGCCATGTTAAAAAGTATATCTCAAATATAGTAGTTTATTTACTTTTACTATAACTTTTACACTATTTATGCAAAGTCTGGATGAAAAAACAAAACAAAACTGTATTTCCAAGTAGTTATGTGATTAAGATAACAGCGGCATCTGGCAACAATTTGTGTCCAGTCGCATTACAATTATGGAATAAAAATATTTATATTTTGGAATTAAAAACGAATATCTTTTAGCAATTCTACAAAAGTATTTTATACTGATTCGAATAAAATAATCCGGTTTTACGTCACGAACTCCTTTTTTTATTATAGGGGCTAGGAAGCTGCCCTCTATTGAAGGACTTTGGTTTTGGCAGTGTGACCGTTACCCTGAGTGAATGACCTGGGATTCTCTGAAACAAAACCTCCTAATATTATACTTTCTTTATTATCTGCATCTTATCCCACTTCTAAGTGAGGTCGATGTTTCTGACAGCTCTCATTATACACTAGAAAATAACACAAAAAGGTTCAGGGAACGTTCATTTGTACACATGTGGCACTAAGAAATAAAACAGAGCCATTTTGGGAGTGATCTTTTCCATAAAATTAAAATTTTTTTGTCGGTTTGAGATCCACCATTGTGTGATTTTAGAAAGGTCATTCACTTGGGGTAACAGTTGCACCCTGCCAAAATCAATGTCCTTCGAAAGGAAGTACCGTCCTACTCCTTACTTGAAAAGAGGGTCCATGACGTAAAACCGGATCAGACCAGGCCTTCATCAGTAATGCTACACAAATATAGAACAAATAACCATACATAATAGTTCAGAGTGAAGTCACCGTGGCTCAAGCGGTAGCGTCCGCGACTCTGAGGCGTCAGGTCGAGAGTTCGCGCCCCGTCACGGTCTGAAGTTAGCAAGGGCATGCACTCAGGGTAACGATTACATCTGCCAAAACAAGTCCTTCGCAAAAAGGCAACCATCCTAGCCCTTGGTAGAAAAGGGAGTCCGTGACGTAAAACCGGAACCGGAAATAGTTCAGAGTGAGATAATTGGCCAATTATTATTTGGAAATTAAAATAGAGTTGAAATAAATGAAATAATTTATAATGTCTGAAAACATATTTATAGATTAGTACCAGCAAATTTGAATCTACTTGAAATAACATTTTAACAATTGAACAGAATGAAAAGAAACAATTATGGAGTGCCGTTGTAAAGGCAGAACTCCCAAATGTTTATCTCTAACAATTGTTCTTAAACAGAGCGCGACAGATACCGTCAATTTGAGTGTGTTATTCATGTCTCTTCCGTACCACAGAATTCTTCAAAGTTTCCCCAAAGAATCTCTGAGCCTAGCATTCGCATATGGATCAGGAGTTTTTAAGCAACTTGGACATAAGAATATTAGGGTATGATAATTGAGAATTCTTCTTTCATGTAATCCCACTTCTATTTGGGTTCGATGTTTCTGCCAGCTCTTCTCCACTTCAAATTGTCATACTCTCATTTTTAAGTATACTTTTACAACACATTTTGAAGCATCAGATTTGTTGGTATTATCAATGAGGGTTAAGATTAGTTTTATGCACCCTTCAAAACTCGTACTTAGACCACATCAAGTAATAATTCTCCGATATATTTGTCTAAAACTCACGTAACCCACTCCTGGCAAACTGTTACTTTGGTCTAAATCAAACAAATAAATATATAATTAATTCTTGAAAATTAGTAAGACCAAAAGGTTTGTGGAAGAGCCGGGAGGATGGACTGTGGCACTCTAGCAGTGCCATCTGAACAGTCGCTAGCTCTCTCATCATTGCCCATAGTGCAAAGTAATTCCCTTATCGGTTTTTTTTTTTTTATGTCGGCTACCCCCAATTGGGGGAGACAGCCAAGGTAGATAGATAGAAAAAGGGGCTGATGTTTACCCTAGACAGGAGAAACACCCACTTCTGAAACGATCCACTCTTGCTATATAAACACCCAAATTTACCTTATTAAGGTATGTAACTAACCTACCTGACCTTACGTAGGTCAGGTTTCTAATACAACCCTCTTGGACATCTCTTGTGTATAAATCTGGAGTTTTTCAACATTAAATAGTGTCCTTGCATTTTCACTTTCAGTGCATTCATGAAACAACGTTTTGTTACTAAATGTAATTTTTTCCTTACACAGTCTTTACACCCTAATTTTTCTTTAAGCATTAAAAGTTTATGATACTATGACAAACAAAAATCAGATTCCAAATTAATATTCACTACTTTATCACTATTAGATTCACATAGAAGCAAGTCAGTTTAGTAGAGCATTAGAACCATGATATATATATATATATATATATATATATATATATATATATATATATATATATATATATATATATATATATATATATATATATATATATTATTATTAAAAAAATTTCCCATTTCATATTCATACATCAGGCAGGTCTTGTCAAATATTGCATGAGCACAGTATGCACTCTTCTTTTTGCCTACATTACTTATTTTTGTTAGATGTCCTTTCGAACTTTTTACACAGGTAGTATCAGTGCTTGATCTTGTTGAATGAGTGACAAATATTTATTGGGGAAAAGGAATATGAAGTGAGGTTTTGATGTTTTGAATCTTAAAAACTTTTTTGAGACTTGAAAAATCTGATTTTGTTTGTTTCTCTGTTTTACTTGAAGCAAAATATTGTGATAATACAGCAGATTGGTTACCAAATGTATCCTTCAATGATACATATACTCGCACTTAAAGGTATATGAAGTATGCACCATACATATAACAGAATTTCTAATACAGGTATACCTCGGCTTAGGTCATTTCAAGTTAAGTCGTTCTCGATTATACGTCGGTATTCAAAAAAATATATGGAAAAATAAAAAAAAAAAAAAATAAAGTTTACGTCATTATAATCAACTTTACGTCTGTCCGCTACAACTATTGGAATCATAATATCACTAGAAAACCATTAAAAGCACATGAAATCATGTTACTGAACAATAAATAAAAACGAAAGCACATAAAATCATGTTATTGTACAATAAATAAGAATAAAAGCATATAAAATCTTATTGAAATACGTACAGTAGTTCCAATATCTACCGTTAGGCATCGTCACTCGTCACAATAATAATAATAATAATAATAATAATGATAATAATAATAATAATAAGAATAAGAATGCAGCAGGCATTTGCATTTATCGAAAAGGACTTTCTTTGTTCGAGGATATGGATCCCAATGCTATAAATAAAAACAAAAGCACAAAATCATGTTATTGTACAATGAATAAGAATAAAAGCTTATAAATATCTTATTAAAATACGTACAGTAGTTCCAATATCTACCGTTAGGCGTTGTCACTCGTCATAATAATAATAGTAATAATAATAATAATAATGATAATAATAATAAGAATACGAATAAGAATAAGAATGCAGCAGGCATTTACATTTATCGAAAAGGACTTTCTTTGTTCGAAGATATGGATTCCAATGCTATAAATAAAAACAAAAGCACATAAAATCATGTTATTGTACAATAAATAAAAATAAAAGCATATAAATATCTTATTAAAATACGTACAGTAGTTCCAATATCTACCGTTAGGCGTCATCACTTGTCATTCCCGCAAAACCACTATTGTTTTGAATTGATATTATGAAGAAAATTTACAAAAAGCATTAAGAACAAACAGCAAACATATTTTTAATATAATATTGTCAGGGAAATAGCGTGTGCGGGCGCATCAGCTGATACGGAAGTGTAACAAAACGTATGCATCCTCGTCCTCATTGCCACCATGAGTGTTGCCACAATGCATAAATGAGAAAAATGATAAATATAAAAAACATACATGTAAGCTGGTAAGTTATTTCAAGCATCTTAAAGATGAAGTACATTTTTATTTAAATTACAGTACTACCATCTTCTAATTAAAATATATCTTAAAATGTACCATACTTATGAAAATAAAAACATCTTTTTTATCTGGCAACACTGGCCCCCATGCTAAACCTGTTGCCAACGGCATAATAGAGTTCATTAATTTGTTTACTCTACATAAATTTAAAAATAAAGATACTACCTGCCCAACGTGTGAACAATGTGAAGAAAGCCTAGAACATTTTCTACTATTTTGTGAAGCATATGCACAAATAAGAACAGAATATAGTTTTTTAGCACAACCATATATAGAAAAGAAAATTGAAATAATTGCTATTATATTGTTATTTAAATATTGTTGTGAAAAAGACGTCAAGGAAAGAAAAAAATTTATAAAAAGAATTTGTAGAAAAGGAAATCAAATAATAAAAACCGCACAAACAATTTAGCAAAGCAAAACCAAGACTTGGCAGCCATTGCAAAAGGCATATTCCACCCAACTATACTACTACTACAGTAAATCTGTATATCTAGGTTAGCCTAGAGACAAGCTAATTCAATTTAAGTCGTTTTTTTCGACTTAAGTCGTCTCTCCTGGAACCAATGAACGACGTTAGGTGAGGTATACCTGTATATACATTTTTTCAATGTGTGACAATGAGACAGGGAAGAAAATTGCCTTCAGGAGTCCCGGGCACCAAGGAAACCTTGAGATGCAGTAAAAGTATATGTTTTAGGACAAGCCAGAAATAAGAGAATGATACACAATAGGAAAAGCATAGTCGAATTTGGATGAACAAGCTTCTGGAGAGATGCTTACCAAATCATGTGATATTTAATGTCATTATGGACTTTCATGGGGAAAGGTATTTGGTTATAATACTTTGGAGTTAATATATAATATCATATTCTCCAAATACCACGGGGTTTTTGAGTTGCTTTTGTTTTTTCCAAACCTGGTCATAAAAATCACAGCTGGAAATTTTGTGTGGGAGGTATGCTAATAGCTGGCCATGTATAGCAGTGCTGTCTTTACCAATTTGCAAAAGGCTTGAGGTAAATGCCCCAGATTTGGGTAAGAATTCTGTATTATGAAGAGCTATTTAGGAAAATATTATAAAAATCACCAAGTATCTGTATGTATTCAGGAATAAGACTAAACTCATCTATTGAAGCTAAATTTAAATTTATTACACCACAGTGTAGTTAGTGTCTATTCAAGATGATATCGATAGTAGATATGCTAACTTCAAGCAATGCCTTTATCATGAATAAAGTGGGCTGGACAACAAAAACTAATTTTTTCATGTATCCATATAAACACTTCACTAATGACATTTAAGATGGAGTACTCATTTGCATAGCAACAGTCATTCTATAACTGAGCTTTTATACTCTTGGTGCATTTCAGTTAGGTGAGCTAAGTTGGAGTACTCATTTGCATAGGGACAGTCATTCTATAACTGAGCTTTTATACTCTTGGTGTGTTTCAGTGAGGTGATCTAAGTTGGTCTGCTGATGAGCGCTAAGAATAGCGAATGATATTGACTTGAAGTTAAGGCTCGATTGCAGGAAAAGAAAAGTATTGTTTTATGCTACATAATCAGGTTTGGATGCACTTGTAAAGCACGAAGAAAGGAAAAATAAAACATTTCTGTTACAGTCAATGTACTCGAGTTTCAGTGGATTCGAAATTGGCAGAAACCTTCACCTACGTATTGAAGAAGTTCCTCATATTGTGAAAGACAGACCAAACTTTCAGATGTAATATTTAAATCAAGTGTATATTGATGTTGTATGAAGTTTTCTAGATATTTAGGATTTTGTGTAATATAAAATTGCATTACTTATAAATTGTGAATATTGAAAAATATCTCCTGTAAAAAATTCCAAGAGTTCAGTGGGTATTTTGTTTTGCAGTGAAACACAATGTCTTCTCATAGTAAAGTAGGCTCTGTCTATGGCCCGGCATCTCACAGAGTTGGTGTACAGCAACCATTCAGAAGTCCTCTTAGAACTTCTCATGCCTTAAAATCAGCAGACTTAAAGCCCCTTAACAGATCGCCAACTTGTTTTTCTTCCACAAATGTCCCCTGTGAGAATAGCAATGCACCTAATGATGAAGATTCACTTTCAAAACAACACATTCAAAAGCCAAGTACTTCAGATTACACTACTCCCAAGAAGCCAGTAATTACCATTTCCAGGCAATTGAATTGCCATCAGAAAAAGACTACTCCTCGTCAGTTTAGTGTTCCATTTCGTAGCCCACTTAGTAATGCCAGTTCTTCTCAGTGTGTGTTATCCAAAGAAGAAGAGCTAAATAAACTTCTTGCATATGAAAGGGAAATAGATGAAGAAATTGCTTTGCTCAGTGATCAAGGATACAAGCTGGAAGAACTGAAAGGGCACATTGATAATCTTCATAAGTACAATGAAATCAAAGATTCAGCTCAGTTGGTGTTGGGGAGACTCGCTGAACTGCAAGGTGTAACTGTGAAAAAAATGCATGAAAAGTATAATGTCCCAGCAGATGAAGGATGAAGGAGGATGTAGAATTGGCTTGAGGTGAAAGTGGGGTTATGTCAAGGTTGTGTTGTTTGATATATACAGTATATGGATGGAGTGGTAACAGAAGCAAATTAAAAAAGTCACAAATTTCTTTAAGAACGTTTCAATGAATATGGCTGCTCTGATTGAAACAAATCATATAGGTTTCTGATGTAATAAGTTTGTACATACTCAGAGAGCCATGGAAGTGGTCATGTGAAACAATATTTTATTAATATTTCGAAATTTTTAGCATTTGTAAATTCTATCATGATAAAACTTTTTGTTTGGAAGTGTATTAGTTTTCTTTTATATGCAATGAGTATATCGCATTGATGTCATTTCTGTTGTTTGTTTGACTCTTTGTACTTGTTTGAATGTACTTAATGTATACAGTATGTTAGCCAGCTTGATTTTGTTTGTGTCCATTCTGTTAAATACTTTTGGGAGCGCCTGAAGAATTGGGACCTCCTTTTTATTAGCAGCATAGAAATGTTATGTTAGAAATTGAGCTTAGAGGCCAGGCTAAAATTCTAACCTAATAACCTAAGGTCCCTCTTCTTCTGGAGTTCTCTTTTTTGTTACATCTTGGTATTATCAAGGTGTTAATTTATAGAATGGATCAGATGGAGTACATGTATAGTAAAAATACATGTAATAGCGCAATAATTTTGCATATTTAGTTACCATAAATGCACCTTGTTATTTAATTTGTGTTTACAAGAGTTTGTGTCTGTCGAACCACATATACTTTTTTCTCGAGAGGAATTTTGCCTTGGTTTGGTGATGAAAGTTTGTTTGAGGATGCCAGACGGGTAAAGGTTGTTGAAGTGTGTTTAACTACAAGACAAGAGGTGAACTTGTTTTATGAATAAGAAATATTTTTTTTGTATTCCATATTCAGCTGGTAATGTTTTTCAGGAAATAAAAGTTTTTGTTCATACCTAAAAATTAATTAATTCCTCATGTAGCTATAGGCCATGGATTAATTACTTCAAGTTTTATCATATTGAAAAATTATGCAGTGAATTAGTTAAAGTTTCTGCTTATAAGACTCTGTGATGGATGTATTTGAAAATAAAGGCAGTTTATTAAATTAATATTTCTCCTTTTTTTTTTTTTCTTTTTTACCTTGGAGAATATCTTAAATATGTATCTGAGGATCACAGAGAATTTTAATTTTTAAAGTTTTTTAAAATGAAAATGTTGGATTTTCTCTTTTATAGTTACTTCGAAAAGTTTAATACATTAGCATTATGTGTCTTTGCTGCCTCTCTTAAACTAGTGCACTTCACGCGTACTGTAATTTAATAATAGGTTTCTGTATGTTTTCCTAAAGAATGTTTCACTGTTTTTGGGTAATTGCCCAGTATAAAATAATAACAGACTCCAACCATAAGCTTGCTGCAATAAGATTTAGAGATAGCACTGTCCTGTAGTCATCTTGACAAAGTGGCTCAGGACTTTGGGTCGTCAGGCCGAGGGTTCGTGACATGCCATGGTCTGAGGTTAAAAAGGACATTCACTTGGGGTAATGATCACACTGACAAAACCAAAGTCCTTCGCAAGAAGGAACCGTCATACCTTAAGTAGAAAAGGGAATCCATGACGTAAAACCAATCACAGAGACAGTATTGACCTAACATATGAAGAGCAAGAAATATTGCCTTACACCTACCTATGTTACTTGACCCTAACCTAGAGAGAACGCTAATGAAAATGACTCCCCAAAACTGATGACATCATAGGCACTCATTTAAAATTCTCAAAGCAAGCATTAGTAATCGTCACTCATCAAATGTAATTCATATTTAGACAAATGGCATTTTTATATTACGAATCATAATGTAACAGTAAAATTGCCCTGAAGCAACTTTTTTCATTACATTTAGGATTTATTATATGATGTAAAATTTAGAAAGAACATTACAGTTTTGTTTACTATTGATTAATTGATGTTAATTTTGAATATACTGTATAGTCCTTTGGAAAGAAAATATTCACATTCATCACATTTCTTAACTTTAGCAATGAATATATGGTAATACAGTAGTATATTGCAAATGCAAAAATAATTATCAGAATTCTCAATTATTTGGATTACAGGGTAGTTCAAGTATCTTCCAGATAGATTCGAAGTGTGTCATTTATAACATACTGTATATATTTCAGGATAACATGATGGACTTTATATTTGTTGTGAGGGATCCTGTCGAATGGCACAAAGAAAATTTATCCCTTAACAGTAAACATTATTCTTTCCTTCGATATGGTGGACATCACTTTCTAGCTAACATGCAGGAAAATTGGGGAGCTAGAGTCTACTTCAATACTCTTGTGAATACTCAAAATGGTGTAAGTAACATGGAGAACTATCAAAATTATTGAGGCCTCTACTGTATTTGTGTCATTATTGTTTATATTATTCTTGATGAAACATCGACTCCACATAAAAGTGGGAAAAGATGTAGACGAAGAAGATTATTCTTGATGAAGTAGTTAAAATACATAATCTCATTTCATTTTCCACATCAAACTGATATTGATATACTGTAATTCACAATTAATGCTGATATCTCTACTTCAAAGGTGGCCTACATGATATAGTGGTAATACTTGCAACTTTAAATCATCAGGTCAGGGTTTTGCAGCCCACCACAGTCTGAGGTTAAAAAGGGCAGTCACTCAGAGTAATGATCACACTTGCCAAAACCAAAGTCCTTTACGAGAAGGCACAGTTAGTGGCCCTCAGTAGAAAAGGGAGTTTGTGATGTAAAACAGATCACAATGTATAGGCCTACCTATAAGGAATTCAGACTGGCTTTTTTATTTCTTGATATTTTTGATGGAAATTGCAAAAGTTGATAAGTATTGATGTAATGTGAAGGAGCACTTTCTTTTGCTTCACTTGCTTAAGTTTGTGATAGGTTTTGATGACTAATGCATTATTGTATAACTAATTACTGCAGCTTATACAGTATTAAGTTTTTAACGCTGTTGGTTCGAGACCTGTCACGATCTGAGATTAGAAAGGGCATTCACTCAGGGTTACAGTTACATTGTCAAAACCAAAGTCCTTCAAAATTAAGGCAACATCCTATTCCTTAACAGGAAAAGGAGTCTGTGACGTAAAACTGGATTGTACAATATTAAGTCTTGATATGAACCCCATGGAACAGGACCTCCTGCCTTTATATCTTACTACATTACAGAAGCTCCCCTACATAAGAACAACAGAGTTATGACATGCACAGATACAAATTAAAACCTACCCATGTATTGATGTATGTATTAATGTATTGTACTGTATCATGACATTATTATTACTGTACAGTATTAAAATTCTTTAATAATGTATACTCAAAGTTTTATGAGTAGTTAAGTGTCGTTAGCCTAAGTACTGTACAGTACTGCATACGTATGTAATGTACAAAACATTTTTTTCTATCTAAGCACAACTTACGAACAATTCTACTTATGAATGGACTTCTGGGACCTAACTCGTTTGTAAGTTGGGGAGTGTATGTATTATCAAATTATGCATGTATATTGTGTTTTATGTTACCTTTCACATTTCATATCTAATATAAATTAAGAACTTTTTGTTATAGTGAATTTTTATACTGTAATCTTAAATATTTTCAGCTTTTGAAATATGGTGTGATATCACGCCAGTCACTGATAACAGACTTATTGGATTGGGATACGCTGTACGTTGCAGGCCGCCTTCATAAACCTGTTTTAATTATTCAGCAAGGTATGCAGGTATATGACAATTTGTAGTTTCGTAACATCTTTATATGTAAATAATGTATGTTTACTTCAAAGAATCTTTATGTTCTGTCTTATTATGCAGTTGTCATGGATAAAACTGAATAATATGGATACACTAGAATATTATTATTTTACTCTTTTAACAGAAGTAAGTAGATACGAAAGTTCTGCTTTCAACCTCTGTATCGGAGAATTAATTGTCTATTTTTACAACGCTCCAAGTTTCCTCTCATTATTGAAATACAAAAGAGAACCTTCTTTTTTATGTAATTTAAATGTCTTTTTCATGCATCAAGATTGTCTTCCATTAGACGTTATTGCTTTGTTTCTTAAAGAACCCTGAAGTTTTTCAAAGCTAAGTGGTCATTTATTCCTCATTTTTCTGTGTCTCCATGCATCCCATCAAGAGCATATCTCTGGGGGATGGCTTTGCTACACTTGAAATCGAGTCATTGTAGAAAAAGAGCTGGAACTATTACTTCCAGCCACACTTTCGTGTTGGTGATCCATATTAAAAGCTTTAGGGACCGTGTGACTTTACATCCAAACTCATGTAGACTTCAGAAGACTATGCTGACCCTCCCTCATAGCTGAAATGCTAGCAGGTATTCCTCGTTCTTCACTCAACAGCACTAGCCAATCACATAAGAGTTGTTCATGATTGTGGGTGATTTAATATCTTGATTACATTTACCATTTTTCTAATCGGAGAAATGACTCTGGAGGTCATTTCTTGAAGACTTATAACTGGAGACATTGAGAGCAACCTAGGAAATGCATTATGAAAGACTGTATTGCACACAACCACATATGCCAACATCACAACATACACTCCTTTATAGCTCTATGGAAAAGCCCAGGAACAACACTGCCTTCCTTTGGGTCTCAGGGCTGCTGGGCAAGGCAGCTTAGGGAACAACAATAAGACAATTATCAACTCTAAAAGTCTATAAGCAAAGAAAAAGTTTCGCTGTCTCCACCACTGCCCTACCTGGACTTCTTTCTGGTTTTATCAAAAGAGGGCCAGGGGATTCCATATTTCAGACATCTACAGGAGGCTGGAACTTAAACATCACATGTAAACCACGCCCACATAAACATAAGAGGCATTAGCAATGGTCTGTTTCAACATGAAGAAATTATGGTCGAGGAAGGATTCATAACTATGGCCCTATTGCAAAAAGCTGAAGCGAGCCACTGCATGCAGAGAGGAGGCTCAGCAAGATTGAGAGGGTAAAACTTGTGGGCATTAGTACTGCCCATACTGTTTTGATGTGGGGTGCTTATTTTTTCATTATTTCACCATTTTGAAGGTGAGAGATCATTGTATACTTTCTGCCACTGTAACAATCAGATAAGATATCCTGAATGTATCTTTTTCTCAAGAACACAGTACAGTGCTTATTGGACCAAAGAGAATACAAGAAGAGATCGATGAATGTAATAAACTGGTCACAAAACGCTGTGAACTTAAATGAGGGAAGATATGGAGACGATTAAAGTAAGTTTTGCTTCAGAGTTCATGAAAATAAGGAGTTGATAAAGAAAATTTTAGGAATCCAAAAGATGACACCTCATTAAGGTTACTCTTTCATGCAGTGGATGGAAGAACAGGATTAAAAAAAAGGCTACTTTATAAATAACCGTGAATTGGAAAACTAATTAGGGAACAGGAATCACACACATGTAATGCATATTTTCAAATATATAATCACTTCAGCCAGCAACTTTTTACTACACATAAGTAACACACTGCATTTATATGTATTTCATTTCAGATGCTGTAGACGAAGAGCTTAAGAACTCCTTGAAAATTAATGTTTATTCAGCCATACACACTGCACTCCTCATGTTACCTGAGTCGTTCAGCGAAAAACAATTGTTCGAGATGCTCGCAGGGCTTTCCTATACTGGTTTGGTTAAAAATTATTTCTTATTTTAGTATACTGATTGGTTTTACGTCACGAACTCCCTTTTTCTACTAAGGGCTAGGACGCTGCCTCCTTGCGAAGGACTTTGGATTTGGCAAGTGTGATTGTTACTGTGAGTGAATACCCTTTCAGGTTGAGATGCGAACCCTTGACCTGACGACTCAAAGCGCGAGCCTTACTGCTCTGCCACGGTGACCACTTTTATTTTGCTATATAATACACTGATAAAGAATATACTGTATGCCTTTTTATGGGCTAATCAGGGGCGACACCTCTGATAGGAGACCTAAAACCCAGCAAACTTTAATCAATATGTCATTTTGATTGCTCAGTTCAGTTGAGATCATATTTCATTGAAATGTGTTTTGAATAATTTTTGTTTATCAAATCAATTTTCCCAGTATTAGAACCATCTAAGTATTGATCTGTACAAAAGAAGGAATTTACACTTTAGTATATGTGAACGTTTCATTTTTCCTAAATGAATATACAGTGATCCCTCGCTGGATCGCGTTTCTTGGTTCGTGTCTTCACTGTACCACGGCTTTTTTTTTTTGGCAAAGTAATATTTTATTTTTTGGGTATACGCAAAAATATTAAAATACTGAAAAATATAAATTTTCAGTATTTTAATTTTTTTATTGAAAAAAACAAATTTCATTATTTAATTGATAAAAAATGTAAAGGTTTTTTTGTTAACAGTGCAGGGAGGGTTTATACAGTATGTAAACGTAAAAATAATTGTAAAATACCCATGTACATGAGTATGTCATGTAATTACCACTTCATTCACTGTAATTTCATCTATCATTTTCATATAAATTTACGTTGCATGCTGTTATTTATGAAGTAAAGGGTGTTTTTTTAACAGTGCAGGGAGGGTTTATACAGTACGTAAACATAAAAATAATTGTAAAATACCTATGTATATGAGTATGTCACGTCATCATCACCTCATTCATGGTAAGTTTTCCTATCACTTTCATAAAAATTTACGCGGCTTGCTGTTATTTATAAAGTAAAGGGTGTTTTTTTAACAGTGCAGGGAGGGTTTATACAGTACATAAACGTAAAAATAATTGTAAAATACCTATGTACATGAGTATGTCACGTCATCATCACCTCATTCACGGTAAGTTTTCCTATCACTTTCATATAAATTTATGTTGCATGCTGTTATTTATAAAGTAAAGGGTGTTTTTTTAGCAGTGCAGGGAGGGTTTATACAGTACGTAAACTAAAAAATAATTGTAAAATACCTATGTACATGAGTATGTCACGTCGTCATCACCTCATTCACAGTAAGTTTTCCTATCACTTTCATATAAATTTACATTGCATGCTCTTATTTATAAAGTAAAGGGTGTTTTTTTAACAGTGCAGGGAGGGTTTATACAGTGCGTAAACGTAAAAATAATTGTAAAATACCTATGTATATGAGTATGTCACGTCATCATCACCTCATTCACGGTAAGTTTTCCTATTACTTTCATAAAAATTTACGTTGCTTGCTGTTATTTATAAAGTAAAGGGTGTTTTTTTAACAGTGCAGGGAGGGTTTATACAGTACGTAAACGTAAAAATAATTGTGAATTACCTATGTACATGAGTATGTCATGTAATTACCACTTCATTCACCATAATTTTATCTATCACTTTCATATAAATTTACGTTGCATGCTGTTATTTATGAAGTAAAGGGTGGTTTGTTAACAGTACAGGGAGGGTTTATACAGTGTAAACGTAAAAATAAATTAACATATCTATGTACATATAGGCTGATCCTACTTTGCGATTTTCCTGTCTCGCACCGGGTCCCGGAACCGAACCATCGCGATAATGGAGGGAACACTGTACTGCCTTTTTCATGTAATATTTCATATCTGAAACTCAGTCTTGTACCAGTATTGTACTCATGAAGGTATATTTACAGGTGATTTTCGTATGATGGTGGGCGAAGACCAGAATAAAGTGTTTAATATTGTAAGCGCTCAGACACAGGAGTTCCGGAAACTTTATTCTCCCGTTTTAAAGGACTTAAATGAGTACGTAATTATTGACCACATCAGAGGAACTGGAGAGCAAGACACGTCACCTCCTGCGAGGCTTTACCATTTATCAATGCTACCAAAAAGATTACAGGTTAGGGCAGAATTTTCTGTTTTCAGTTTTCTGGTCTGTGTAACTCAGGGTTTGCTTTGAGAAATGTAAGAGATTGTGTAAAAAGGCATATTGTAGTGTTTTAGGGAATCGGGAAGAATTTTATATTTAAAGGATATGTACTCAATATCAAATCATTTCCTCATTATGTTAAGTATATCAACATTGGGTCTACACTTCTAGAGGACATACAATATGGGATCTTGCATTTTGTAAAAAGCATCACTTTCTTAAGGGAATGTTTGAAAAGGGGCTATCTCATCATCTTATTCTTCATAGTCTTAGGAGTAACACTTGTTCACTCTAATGTCCAGAGGTTCTTAAACATTCCATCTTTTGCTTGGTTGGTGTCCTAAACCCCCACCTTTTCAATTCTCTTCCTACAGCAGTAACTGTACCTCCTGATTTTGACTCGTATTGCAGTAATTTTACGCCTACTTTATTTGGATGATGTGCTTTGCACAACATCAGCCTCCTTTAAAAGAGGTTGTATCAAGGCCTGTATGTAGAACTATAGTCTCCCCTTCATCTCCAAGGTGGTCGCCTTTAAGCTCTTCATTTACTAATAGGTTCTCACAAATTTCTTGAAAAATTTGTGTGCTTGTGAGACTTTTCCTCTTCTTTGTATTAAATTACCAACTCTTCCATCAATGGCTTTATGCATTAGGGCCCTATGTTGGCATTTCATGAGTGACTATTCCCACTTTCTTAAATTTTTTCTGTTTTAACAGGAATTGGTCTGTATCACTTAACAAATGAATGTACTGTAAGCAGTTTACTCATATGCTTCAACGCATGAATTTATGTCCAGTAATTTGCTTTTAAACGTCGTTTAGAAATGGACACCAACTAGAGCAGAGATAGTATGTACTCATAAGTTGCAGAATGTGTGAAAACTCTAAAAATGAACAATAAACAATCTGCAATAGTCCTTTAATTATTAGATTTTATGTCATTTACAGCTAAAGCTTCTTAAAGAATGGAATAAAGACGGAAGATCACGGGATATGGAAGACGTGTTGAGAGCCGCTGCGCACGACCCTGACAGCTCGGATCTAATAATTAAAGGTAGTAATAGCTATTTAGTTATATTAATCTTGAAAACAGACCAAGTAAGACTTTACTTTAAATCTGTAGTCCTTTTTGCTTTATGTATTTTATTACTGGTACCCTGTGGGGCCAGTAAAACGCTTTGTCTGAATATACTCATAGAGTTTGGGACTCGGTAAGACTGCTTCATGTAGAATGTAGGGTATGCTAATTATAGAGTAGAATTTAAATATGCAACAAACATTTCCAGCAGTGTTTAACACCCTAAAATCCCAAACATCATGACAGGCATTAAAGTTTCAGCATAAAGTCAACTGACCATGTAACTTGGAAAAGTAATAATCAAGTCCCTCAGAATCAAATGAATCCCTAGGGTTGTAAAAAGAGAAATATATGGAATAGACCCCTTGGAAGGAAGGTAACAACTCCAAGAAATTCCAAAGTGCTATTAAACAGAGCTGGATGAACTAGGCACTGCGCAGAGACATCTAGCCCAACTCATATTATCAAACTGCCTCCTACATGACCATCTATGTCAGGATGGTAGATAGAGTATCCCCGAAAAGACAAGGAGAGAGTAGGAAGCAGCCATGTTGCGGTCACACAGATCTAGAAAGGCAGATATCACTGAAATGCTATTGAACTACTCCAAGGTTTTGATGGAGACCCTTAGGATGGTTACTGT
>JAXCGZ010017117.1:80000-127500 GCA_037179515.1 Halocaridina rubra | reverse complement strand
CCAACCTGGAGACAGATCTTGCTCTACCCACACCGACGGTAAGGGGAGAGAGAGAGAGAGAGAGAGAGAGAGAGAGAGAGGAGAGAGAGAGAGAGAGAGAGAGAGAGAGAGAGCCAATCTTAAATTTCCTTATCTCGTAGAGTCAGCTCTTACGATATGTAGGAAATACGAGAGTTTTTTCTATCCCTAGAAATGGAGAATTGGAAATATATATTATAATGCTATTAATTTTTCCATTAGGAAATTGAATAGAAAGTTTATTTATTTATTTATTCAAATCAAAGCAAAAATAATTGTATTTGATGAATCATTTTTAATGTGAAAAAGCTACGTTTTGTTCAGTAAGCCTAAAATTACATGTTCGTAAGGTTAAAATAAAAAAAAATGTATTTATGACAAATAATATATACAGTATTATTCAATAAATGCAAATTTTATTTTATTAAAAATATATATATTATGCATTACGAAATTCTTATTGTACATATGTTTATTAGATAAAAAAAAATAATGAAGATTTTCTTAAGACGAAATCAACAACACTTAATCTCTTTCGGACAAATATGTGATACTTTAGTAAAGACGAAGTCAAGAGCATTCTAACTCATTTCGTTATATTGACCAACTTTATAACTTTATATAGAAATAATTACATAAAAATAATGCTTTTTATTTACATAATTAATTATTGTATTAATTATTTTTCATTTATAAATAATTTGGACATCTAATAATGAAAAATTTAGATAATTTGAAGTTAAAGTCACAGTCATTTAATCTCCTTCGAAGACACTGTTTACGTTCTAAGAAAACCCTCATGAACGACGGGAATATCCCTCATATAGTTACGAAATATGTAGTGCACAAATTATTACACATATATCCCATTTATATCATATTTTTGTATATGTAAGTATATTTAAGAGTATATATTGAGTATATAAGCATATGCCAAGCATTTTTTTTAACTTTAATTAATGGTTTTATGAAATAAATGACTGAATATGCAAACACCAAAATGAAAATCTGTCTACAGATGCATTGCACAGATGTTCGCATGTACAATACGTGCATCTGTAGCCATTAAAGAGGTTCACTGAAGTCTATCGAACTTTATTTTTAACATTAATTAAGGTGTTTGTCTGTCGACTGTGCAAATAATACGTAGGTGGAATGCACATGTGTGCATTGTAATTTTGTACGTATCACCCCAGTACAGAGGTTGATTTATAGTATCACTTTATCACTAGTACAGGTGTTTTATGCTCTTTGTTACGTGTGGAAAAGTATTATATATTTAATTCTTTGAGCTTGGCGAATCGGTACATCGAATACAGTACAGTTCGGTACAGTTATTGTGCACTGACTAGGTTACTATTTACTGGAGGACCCAAGTTTTTTTTATATTTTTAATGACAACGGTGCGGGCAGAGAGAATCACCCTCATCGAGCCCGGGCACCAAGAAAACGAGAAAAATAATGAGAAAGTGGGGAGTTTTGTGACTTGTCAGATGTGGTGGAATTGTAAGAGATGTGTAACGAATTCCCTCAAAAGATGTGGTGTAGATGTAGGCTTAGACCCGTAACTGAAGGAAAACTTAAACTGGGCTTGTCCTAACCAATCCTATTAAAGTCTAAAGCCTTCAGTAGTAGTATCACGACTGGTGGCTGGTACCATGGACCAACCTACTACATAGATTTACAGTTGATTTCATGAGAATTGGATTTAGTGATTCTTTCAAACTCCCAGATAGGTAATAATAACATGAAATTGATTTTAACATGTGGTGAGGTTTGACTATGTTATATATTGCTTTCAAATTCCTGCTTAGGTAAAAATTACCCAAAGTATAACCTGAAATTAAGTTTGTTTAGGTTAGTTAGGGAATTCCTTCCAAAAAATCACATGCATTAAATTATAACCTGAAATTAGATTTGGTGAGATTAGTTATATCTTTCTAACCCATATTAAGGTAAAACAAACTTGAAATCAATTATAAGATGAGACTAGGTTTATTCAGCCCCAGTTAGCAAATGAATTAATAACTGAACTGTTTTTAAGTAGTCGTTTTAGATATATTTTCGGTATATGTGTTCTTTCACACACTCAGTTAGCCAAATATGTAATCAATTTATGCATATTAGATTAGGTTAGTTTGCCCCCAGTCAAGAAACGAGTAGTTTAACTAAATTTTATTTGTTTTTTTAATATTTTTCTCCAAATATTTACTTTCAGTCACTAATATAGGAAGAAATTAAATCAATTTTATTGTAATATTTGGCTAAGTTTGTTCACCTCCATTCCTCAATTTAAGAAATAAGATGGTAATTGAAATAATAATTTTTTAGTTGTATTCAGAATTCTTATTAGTTTGTTCTAGTTCATGAATCGGAAAATTGTACCTAATAATGAATTAGCTAAAGTCGACAATAAATGCCTCTTTTTACGCATCTACCGAGCCGATAAAGCATTGAAAACGTCATGAAAATATCATGATTATTACTAATCAAGGGTGTGAAAGTAAATATTTACCGGAGACCATATTTTAGCGTTTCATAATATGAAAAATGGTAGTGTATGACAATCTTGAAAAATCAACGGTGAATTCAGAAGAACTTTAACCCTTAGGGCTTAGCATTACAGTATAACCCTTTAGCTTAAATAATGAATAAGTCAATCACCGTAAGAAATCATGTTTTCATAAGGATTCACGCAAGACCTAGATTTGTGTCCGATTTTAGGGCTGTCACTTCTGTCAGCGAGGAGGAGATTTTTCAGGTAGGTTTAAGAGGTTATTTCTGAAAATTGAAAAAGAAAAAGGAAATTAATAAATATATGATAATTGGTGTCCTAGCATACCAATCCAAAGCGTATCAGTGAACAGTAATAAGTCTTCATGCCTGATTTCTATAGTACTCTTAATGAGAGTGGTTTAATATGATTTTTTTTGCCAGTTTATATGTCATTATTGATTCTCATTCGAATGGGAGTGGAGACAGAGAGGTTGGAGCTGGGGGATCAGGTCTGGTTTTTCTTTCGCCTGCGAGGGGCTCAAGCGCAGGTTTGTAATTTCCCGAGTCGAGTTCTGCAACTGCTGTATTACTGTAATCCCCTTTGGTGTAAAGTGAATGATTGGAGAATTATCCAAGAATAGATTAAATATTCTTTGCTGTTCCTATTCCCCTATGAGGAATCAGACCCAGATTATCAAATCCTTTGGTAACGACAGATCTTCCTTTAATAACGACATCACAAAACCCAGCATTTTCATTTGGCCTTTTGGTGAAGGATAATGAGTATCAAAGAATGGTCTGTCACTGGAGATTATTGCAGAACCTTACTGAGCACTTATGGCCTATTTTTAATCGTTAAAACTTGTGCAATAATTAAACTGCATACTTTTATACAATGGATTACTTTTAAAAAAAAAAAAAAAAAGTGGCACTTAATAGTGATAGGCATGTACCCTTTCGATGTTCACACTCTTAGCAGTGCTAGAAGGAAATTAGCTCCTTGATGTTCTCAGGCACTCTTGTGTGGAGTATGAAGTACGAGGAGCTGAGCGGCTCTGCAGCAGCGAACACTTGGCTTTGGTGCTTGTTGCCCGGGAGAGTGTGTTTAATATAGGATATCTTCCATAACTTTTTACTTTTTAAAGTAGTGGTTAAAAGCTCTTAATATTGGATAGGTTTTTGGATATTTTTTTAACACAAGATTTATATTAATTTGCTTAAATACTGTATTGGATTTTGAAAACGTATACTAAATATGTTGTAATGCATTTTTAATGAAATTTTTTAAGTGATAATAACGTTTGTTTAAGAGAATATCGCTTATTTTAAAGGTCGTCCAAAGTCTTTTATAGTCCATTTTTACTTTGTTCTGAAACACAACCAGTTACACAAAATAAAAGAGTATTGGTAGATCATCAGTGCCCTCTAGGTAAATGTGGGATAGATAAATGGAACAGACTAAAAGACAGTGTTATGTATACCCACATTAAGTTTTATAATGTGTATCTATATGAGGACCTTTGCATCGCACGTATTTGGAGGCGATGACGATGATGAATGTAGCTACATCAACTCCTCCAGGATTTAGATTGTGTTCTGAGAAGTTTAGTTACAAGTACAGTTGTATTGAGCCTTAAAATGGTGCAGTGTGTAAACATGTGCTTTGCTGACTAGCTACCGGTGTACAGTTATATTGAGCCTTAAAATGGTGCATTGTGTAAACGTGCTTTGCTGACTAACTACCGGTTTACGGTTATATTGAGCCTTAAAATGGTGCAGTGTGTAAACATGTGCTTTGCTGACTAACTACCGGTGTACGGTTATATTGAGCCTTAATATGGTGCAGTGTGTAAACATGTGCTTTGCTGACTAGCTACCGGTGTACGGTTATATTGAGCCTTAAAATGGTGCAGTGTGTAAACATGTGCTTTGCTGACTAACTACTGGTATACGGTTGTATTGAGCCTTAAAACGGTGTAGTGTGTAAACATGTGCTTTGCTGGCTAACTACCGGTATACGGTTGTATTGAGCCTTAAAACAATGCAGTGTGTAAACATGTGCTTTGCTGACTAACTACCGGTGTACAGTTGTATTGAACCTTAAAGCGGTGCAGTGTGTAAACATGTGCTTTGCTGACTAACTACTGGTATATGGTTGTATTGAGCCTTAAAATGGTGCTGTGTGTAAACATGTGCTTTGCTGACTAACTACTGGTATATGGTTGTATTGAACCTTAAAACAGTGCAGTGTGTAAACATGTGCTTTGCTGACTAACTGCCAGTATACGGTTGTATTGAGCCTTAAAACGGTGCAGTGTGTAAACATGTGCTTGCTGACTAACTGCCGGTGTCCATTAAACAAAGATTTTAATTCCAAAAGGAAAGTTTATAATAACGGTAACAGTTGATTGAGAGGCTGCTCTCATAGGGGTTATAAATGCTCTCATTAGTTACGTCACATCTCGTAGCAAATCAGTCACGTCTGTACAGGTTGAATGTCTAATGAAAGGCAGAGGCAAGGAACAGTAATAGCACTTAGGACCCGACTATGTGAAGCACCTACCACATAATTTGGGCCAAAGCCCCCTCTGATCTCTAATAGATGTGCATTTTAGGGAATAACCCTCTGTCTGATACGATGAACACAGGTTTGATTTTCCAACCCTCTCTGTCTGATGCGATGAACACGGGTTTGATTTTCCCACAAGGTGTTAGGAAGGGTATCCATCCTTAATACCCCAGCTTCAATCTTTTTGTGGCCACCCCTAGTATAGGGATCAATACTGACACAAGAAACCACAAACAAACTCTCCTAAGTCTGTTAAACCAGCCATAGGGACTTAGGAAAGCAAACAAGCTCAACTTTGTGAAAGTCCCAAAACTTTGAATAAATGTAGAGAGATGATGTCTCAAAGGATTTCCATCCTTGAAACTTTGAACCAAAACCAAACTCTGGTCTCTAAACTAATAATGAGAAACTTTGATCCTATGACTTGGGAAATGGTACAGACCAAACAGAAGGGTTAATTTATATCTGTATATCTGTTAAGGGGACTATGGTAACAATGTGGCAAGAGCATGCGTGTCTGGAGGCGACACATCAGCGATACAGCCTACTGTGGGGCATTAGGGAGGGCATCCAGGTTTGATTCCATATCTCCAACCAGTGTATATTTATCACATATTTGGAGGATT
The DNA here is from genome assembly GCA_037179515.1 of Halocaridina rubra. Classification (NCBI taxonomy): domain Eukaryota; kingdom Metazoa; phylum Arthropoda; class Malacostraca; order Decapoda; family Atyidae; genus Halocaridina; species Halocaridina rubra. The sequence goes on along the minus strand of JAXCGZ010017117.1, from coordinate 121,791 downwards.
AATAGTGACACATCAGTATTTTCCTTGAATGATAATTGCAGATTTCTCTCATATATAGTTGCAGTTATTTTTTTCAACTGGACTTATAATAATGATAATAATAATAATAATAATGTTGATAATAATAATAATAATTATAATAGTAATTAAGAAGTATGATATGTAATTTTAGACACTGAGTAGAGGTTATATTTTTTTTTCTTTTTATGCATTTTACAAAAACAAAGAAAGATTTTATCCAGACTGATCAAGTGAACTATTTACCACCATCTACAATGACTTGTAAAACTAAACTGAAGGTTAAAATTGGACCCAAAATCTTTAATGTTGCCTTTTTTTTTTTGCAACCTGCTTGTGTCAGGTGAAAGTTGCTTGAGTTGCCAATTCGGAAATAACTCTTGCTTGCTAGTTGTTTACAAAACTTATTTATTAATATACAGTCTTTTCAGCTATTTATTATTGTAAATTTGTGATTAGTAACCTTGCTTTTGCATATTATTTTTATTTTGTAATTGATAAATTTATTAATTATTAAGGTAGATGCATGATATATATAGAAATTTCGTAATTATTAATTGGTAACTGTCGTATTAAGTTCCCCCTTGGAATCCCAGAGTCGCACATGGCTCAGTGAAACTTTGAAAGTGACGAGGGGATGATGCAATGCATTTGCTCTGATACTTGAGTGACATTGAATTTATTTTATTTTTAGGATTACATGAGATATACTTAATATAAGAATATATTAAACGTGTTTCTTATAAAACTCTGGTTAATATATTGCTGGTTTTTGTGATCTGGGAACAATATGACTTAAAATATGTTGCAAAATTTAGTGATAGTTTACCTGTTCAATTGTAGTTTAGTGAATTTTACGGATTTAACTAGTTTATTCCATATTTTTATTCAAGGTATTAGCAAGACCTTGAAACGGGGAATTTTTTTATACAAAGTATTTGATGTAAACATTTTGGAACGCGATAACTCAGTGGTATAGCGCCCAAGTCGGAAAGTGACAAGCATGACGAACCCGTGTTCTGCAGCAGGGCGTTAGGAAAGGTATCCAGCCCAAATTCCCTAGCTCCAACTTGTCTGTATTCACCCCTATTCGAATGGGGGACAAACTGTGACACAAACCAGGAAAAAATTTGTAAAAAGTCTCATTAACTAATTTATCAAGACTGGGAATTTTAACAGAGACAAACAGAGATAGTTATTGCACAATGAAAGAATTATTGAAATGGTTCATGAAAATAAGAAAAGGCTGGAAGAAACCTCACAGACGTCAGTTATACATCCGCATCTTATTGTGGATATTATTTTGGATCGTAAGAGCACATCTTTATTATTATCTTGATGTTTTGATGTTGCAGTCAGCTCCCTTTCAAATAGGGGTGGACACAGACATGTTGGTGTGGGGCATTAAGTAGGGCATCTGGTCTCAATCCTCCAGTTATATAATTTGTCCATCCCCGTTTGCATGAGGACTAATTGTGTCATAAAATGGTGCATCTTGGTGGTGGCCAAAGAAATTTGTCTTAGTACATTCATATTTGTCATTGGATTGCGGGTTCTGTTCCACCTTGAGGCATTTGGAGGGGCTTTCAACAGTTATTCCCCAGATCCAACCTGTGTCAACCTCCACTTGAATGGGGATTAATAGCAATGCATGAAACAACAACAATGTCCCTAACAGTTATTCTCTTGTATACATTATATTTTTCTCTCTTCGTGATATGACTGAACCATTACAACCCTTTTCCTTTGTATTTTTTTTTTTTTTCTCAATTACACCTCTTGACCTCCTCAACCTTTGCTTTCTCTTTTATTCTTTCATTCCTATTCCTAATAATTTTGTTGTCTCTTTTGTTACAGAGTTAAAATAAGTCTAATTATACTCATTACTCGTTCGATTTTAGAGGGGACCTTGGTAGCACCATGGTTGAAACATTCGACTCTGGACATGACAGACCAGTGACCGAGCCTACTCGTTAGGAAGACATTCAGCCTTAATTCCCCATCTTCGACTCTGGACGTGACAGACCAATGACCGAGCCTACTCGTTAGGAAGACATTCAACCTTAATTCCCCACTTGCAAGATGTCTGGGTCCACCACCTTAAAGGAGTTTAATAGTAACGCATAAAATGTTAAACAAGAAAATTTTACATAATTTTAGTGCCCAAAATGCATTGAGCAATTGCTGCATAATGTAGCATTCGCCATAGTATAATGTCATTTCTCATTTTTACAGGCATATGGACAACTCGAATTTTTGAAGATGAACCACACAGAAGCAGGCGACATCATTCCAGGAGAGGCTTCGGATGCGGATGCCTACATAGATGCTGATTCCGGAGATGTCGCCTTTTCTAACCTCTATCCGGCCGTTATCGAGTGTTTTGTTATCATATTCTGCGGGTAAGAACCAAGGAGATAACAGCAATGTTTATATTGGGATGGGTAAATGTGGGGAGGCTGCCATGAGATGAAATGGTGAAGGGGAAACCAGCTACTGCTCTCTCGCCTCCCAGCAAAAGATTCTTGCCTGTACCCTGTGGGTGAGCCTAGCAGTGGGGTGTGGGAAATTGTGGCCGCCCTTTCTCCTTAAGGAGGTAAGAGGAGTGATTAAATTAAATTGGCTCCCGATGAGTGAGTGTGTACTTTGACTACGTCACTACCCTTGTAAAGGGGATTGAGGTTATTGTTTATTTATGTATAGTGTATGAATGTGATATATGAAATTATTGATACATATAAGGTTGGGCGCATATTTGTGTCACGCTTAAAACCATTGACTGTGGGGGACTTCAGTAGCTGAATGGTTAGAGTACTCGACTCTGAAGTTAACAGGCCCAGGATTGAGTACACCTTGAGGTGTAAGGAAAGGTATCCAGCCTTCATTCCTCAGTCACATCTTGTGTGCAACCCCATAACTGGATTAATAGTTCCATATGAAACATCTTTGCTAAAAAAAAAAAACTTGGCATCTTTGCTCATTGCAAGAGAAAACGGAAACATATGAATTTTTCTTCTCAGTCAAGTCGAAGAGTTTAAAATGTATTGTGTTCTTGTTTCTAGGTATCTGGCAGGCAGATGCAACTTGATATCGCAGACAGAAGCCAAAGGGTTGAATACCTTTGTTGGTACTTTCTCTCTACCTTCGCTTATATTCTTGTCCATGGCCCAGTTGGACTTCAGGTAATGCATATTTCTCCTTTATCAAATTATCTCCTTTTTCTCCCAGGTTGTCTTTTCTCTCTTTCCTTTATCGAGTCTCCTTTCCTCTTATTTATATTTTTCTCATTTCTAATGTAACTTCCATTTCTCACTGTGATATACTCATGGAATATACTTTTTTTATTTTTTTCTATCTTCTCTTTTTCCTTTTTAATCATTAAGTTGCTTTCCCAGCTGGAGCCATCTGGTTCAAAGTTGACTTTTCCAGCTGGGATTGTTGCTTGGCTTTTGATGATAATAATTATAATAAAAATTATTATATGGATTAATTTTTTTTTTTATTTACAGTTCAGTGAATTGGTTGTTTTTGCTCTCAATATGCATATCAAAAGCGACGTTGTTTTTCCTGGTCATATTAGTTACTTTATTGGTGTATAGACCCATAGACTTCGGACGAGCGGGTCTCTTTGCTATCTTCTGTACACAGAGCAACGATTTTGCCTTGGGATACCCCATTGGTGAGTAATTGTCTTTGTAGAATATTATATCCATAGATGGATAAACTTGAAGGCTGAATGCAAACTGCACTGACATGCAGATCCACATTTTGGAAAGTATAATGGGAACAGTAAATTTTCAAAATATAAAACACTTGATGAAACCCATTGGAGGGTGAAAATTTGGAGTATTTATTGTCTTTTATGCCTTTTAAAGAGTGGATATATTTTTATATTATTGTATTTGTGTCATGTAGACTACATATTACTATGCTATCTTGTGTAGATTAGTTATTCATTTAATGAATGCCAAAACTTTCATACTGTGATAAGTGGATAATTTACGAGTGCAATTATGGCCCTTGACCACTTCCCCGATGGGTAACCCAAGCCGTTTGGTGAGTGGAACTCTGGCAGCCCTTTATCCCTAAGGAGTATAGAGGAGCGATTGATGTAAATTAGATTCTGGTGAATGCTTGTGCTTTTACTTTGCCACTCCCTTACAAACAGGATTGTGGCCATTGTATGTGCATGTGTATGTATGTATGTAATTATGCCACTGTAGAACAAAAAGTACTATATGTTCACTTTTGAAAATGTACACTGCTGAAAGATAAAGTTTTGGACTTTCTTGAAAGAATGAACATCACATAACCATACATGCATACATGGAAATAATTTTATGCTTTTATATGTTACTTTTAACCATGTTAAAAAAATAATTTTATGCTTTTATGGTACTTTTAACATGTTAATAAACATTTACATGTGAATTAATAAAAGATTTCACCAATTTGTGTTTAACAGTGGCTGCCCTATATGGAAAAACGCACCCGGAGTTTCCTTCCTATCTGTACTTGGTCGCTCCTATTTCACTCGTGCTCCTGAATCCCATTGGGTTTGTGTTGATGGAGGTAAGAAAGTAGTTCATTACCAATATTGTTGTGTCGTATGATAGATTAAACGAACCTTGTAGAGTAGAATAACCCGAGGGTGCACTGGGGTTCGTATTTAGAAACCAAAGTCACTTAATCTAATCTAACAATTTATGGGGTTATTTAAGTTTATATGGTGTTTGGGGGGTTACTCATCTTTACAGGAGTTAATCAAACAATGTTATCATCGTATCATGAATAGCTAGTTCCCTGAGGGGAGGAGGCAAGACTATTGGTTCCATGTTCCCCTGTATATCATTCAAGTTGGCTAATTTAGGCAAAGAGAGGGGACTGGAAATCACTTCCTCTGTATTTTCTTCCTGTAAAGAGTCAAGGTTTTTGCTTTGACTCCTCCATCCTCCCTTATAAGGGGATTTTATAGTGCTTGTATATAGATAGTTTCCAGGATCACAGATAATGGATGAGCATGGACAGGGTATGATGAAAGTTTGCATATTTGTATGTGCTACGGTTTATGAATCCACACTCCAGTGCGATAAGAGCCTCACGTTGGGATGAAATAAGGGAATTTAGATGCAATTGAGTCTCTTTTATTTATATATAATGATCGTATTAGAATGTGCAGTACTTAAATTCGCATTTTTATCTTATTCGATGTTTATTTCAGAAATATATAGAAATTTAGGTGTAATCTTGTTTAATAATTATATACAATTACTGTACTGTGAATTGTATTGATACATAATGACGGTGTTAGAATACGCAATACTTAAATTCATATTTTTATCTTATACAACATTTAAAAAAATAATAATTTAGGAATTCAGGTACAATCCTGTTTTGTATCAATACATAATTGCAGTATGAGAATAAACAATAACTTAAATTCATATTTTTTCACTCTGACAAAATTTGCAAAATGTGCATTTGTGCTTCAGGTTGGTAAACGACGTAAGAAAAACGAAGAAGACTGCGAAGGTTTCAGCTCTGGCTCTGGGACTGGCGACAGCGGCTGCCGTACGGTCTTGTACATATTACGGGACGTCCTCTTGAACCCCATAGTTCTCATGACTGCCCTGGGTATTGTGGGCAACTTTATCTTTGATCACAAATTGCCAAATATCTTAGAGGGAGTCCTGAAGGTAAGTTCAAATATCAGTTAATATTATGAAGGTTAGTTCAAATATCAGTTAATATCCTGAATCGTAGTTCAAATATCAGTCAAGAAAATTCTAAAAGTTTAAATATCAGTGAATATCCTGAAGGTTAGTTCAAATATCATTAAATATTCTGAAGATTAGGTCATATATCAATAAATATCATTGTGGATAGTTCAAATATCAGTTAGTAATTTGCTCTTTCCTAACATTTAGTATTCTTTAAGTGTTTCTTCCTTTTAACTAACGAGTTTGAGCCCACCGTGTGATGTAAGGAAGGGCATCCAGTCTTGCTTCCTAGCTCCAATCTCTTTGTGTCCACCCATTTGTGAATGGGGATTAATAGTGACTCCTAAAAAAATATAATTTTTTTTTGAACGTCTATTTGTGACTTAATTTATTTTTGTTTTCAGGTTTTGGGTCAAGCTTTCAGTGCCTCTGCTCTCTTCATGTTAGGATTAAGAATGGTTGGCAAGGTTCAGACCCTCAGAGGTGCTGGTCTGGTGGTTCCAGGTATTCTAATTGCTTCTAAAACGTAAGTAATATTCATGTTATTACACTTTTTTTAGCACATTTTTTTTCCACAAGGCTCAAGCGAGTGACCACAGCCAAGGAAAACAAATAAACTTCTTTCTAGTCACTTTAATCATAAATTTCTCATTATGAACATCTTATATCGTGAACAAGATCAAGCAGTTGTTGGTGTTACATTTCAGAACCAGAGAGTAAGGTTCACTGATTTACCGTAGGTGTATTATGAATTTTCCCTTGTTTATCATTGTCTTTATCATCGATTTTCCTTAGTTTATCTTTGCCCTCATCATAAAGACATAATTACAATCATTTACGTTTGTCAATCTAATTTGTATATAGACTTTAAAAGAAATATTAGCTCTATCATGTCTTTTGATATAGGAATGCTAATCTTTTTCAAGCTTGCTAAAGGTGTCACTCCATTCCTGATACAGTAATAATTAGCAAACCCCAGTGTCATCAGTACCCCTAACATGCAGAAGGGATAATTATTTAGTTGAATATAGTCTACAACTCTCTGCTGTCATCATACATGCATTGAAACTGCGTCTCACATTTTGTTAGTGGGTAAGATTTACAGATTATATAAGTTTCCTAGGAGACCTGTTGAAAGTTTATTAATAGTAATAGTTAGTAGGACTTATAATATAATGATGTGGAATAGTTTCGTATATAGTATTGCTCTTCTGCTTAACTTCTTTTGGTTCAGTTGGTGCCATCCAGCTGACTTCAGCGGGTATGGAGTCAAATATAGTTTTCAATTTAATATTTCTTTATATTTGCCATTTTATGTTACTATTAATCCCCTAAGAAAATTAGGTAAACACTGACTGGTTGGAGCTGGGGAATTAGGGCTAGATACCCTTTCTAATGCACTGCATTGGACTCAAACACATGATTGTCATTTCCAAAGTTGAGTAGATTAGCTTTGAAAAATTTTATATTTTTAATGTAATTTTTCTTCATTTTTGTCATTTAGGTTAATCCTTCCATTAGTCACTAGAGAAGTAGTGAGTCTTCTGCATCCTGGCGCCAGTGCCAATGAAACGGCAGACTATAGTAATTACGGCTTCCTGTATGGCACCTTCCCAACTGCACCGGGAGTCTTTGTATTTGCTTCCCATTATAATATCGCTGTGGACCTGGTTAGTATTCATGCACCGTATTTTGTGTGAGTGTTTGTGTTTATGTGCATGTGTGTGTGTTGTGGTCAGGTGGTAACATGCGCGACTTTGATTCGTCTTGTCGTTGATTTGAGACCCACCTATTTTTATGGTTAGAAAAGGCATTCACTCTGGATAACAGTTGCACTGCCTAAACCAAAGTCCTTTGAAAGAAGGCAACTTCCTGGCCCTTTTTAGAAAAGGGAGCCCTTGACGTAAAACTGGGTCATCGGCTTGTGTATATGATTGTATGTGCATACTCGTTTATTGTATGTTAGGTATATTAGCTTATGGTATATATGTGCTTTGACTCTGCCATCCCCCTTACAAGAGGGAGCATGATTATTGTATATACAGTACAGTATATAGATGTATGCATAAATTTTTAGCCTTTCTGCAAGTTGAGACTACAAATTAGACTGAGAGCTCATATTTTATTGATAATAAAACTTTTTTTTATTATATGTTGAGGTGATTTCTGTTGTGTAACACTCTTCTATCTTATTTTTCAATGCATGGAATGTTTTCCTATGAAATTGTCATGAGTTAATTATTTTATGGTAAACTGTTCCAATATTAATTTTTCAATTTAATAAATTCATTTCTGGAATATTACCTATATAGTTTAATGTAATTTACATCACAGTGGTTAGAGCACATGACTCAGGAACAAACAAACAAACTCATCATGGAGCCCAGCACGGGGCGTTAAGAATGGTATCCAACTTTAATTTCCAAGCTTCAACCTGAATAATGAAAAAAGAATTTAATTCACCAACATTTAACGACACCAACATTATATTTCTTCTTTACAGATTGCTAGTGCCATGGTTGCCTGCACTTTTCTTTCTGCTCCATTAATGTTCGTGTCAGCCAAAATGGTGACTCTCGTTCACATCAACCCCTTGGATTACGTCAAGGAATTAGAATCCATTCTCTTCAATGTCAGCATCATCGGAGTTGTCTGTACGGTTTGGGTGATTGTCGTCTTCATACTGAGCCGGAAGTGGCGAAAAGTGCCCCATTTTGTGACGCTGTGCTTAGCTGTGTCGCAGCTGATAGCCTGTGTAGGTGCCCTAATGTGGTCCGTTTTGGACTGCAATCACACGTGGAAACTTTACCTTCAGTTTGTCATGTTTTCCTGGGGCGTCTTCTCCTCCCGTTTATGGACTGCTCTCCTCGCCATCACCCTCTTCCTTTTGAGATGGCGTTCATTGTGTTTCGTCCTACGTTTGAGACCCTTCTTAGCCATTGTTGGATGGGGAATCCCTGGTTTATTAGTCACCATCTTGATCCTGATGGTGCAACAAGAAACCGATGTCGCCAATAAACACGATCCTAACTTCCAGTATGGTTCTGCGCAAGCCATCGTCGCTTTGCTACTGTTGTGGTTTAGCCTGTTCACAACGATGGTGTGCCTGATTTTGCATCAACGATACGAACGGCGGTATGCGCAATATGAGTCCCTGCTCAATATTGATGATCCTGATGATCCTAGATCAAGAACACCGAGGAGTTCTCCTCGTACATCTAGAACAGTCGCTCCGAAGATATCCTCCAATGGCGTTCTCGTTAACTACACTTCATCATTAAATGACGATTCGGCATCTGAAGGTAGAGATGTCGAAGCAAATCATGACGATGGAATTTCTTCGGACAGTGACAGGTAACTATTATAAATAAATTTATATATGACGCTTTATCTGCTGAGGTCAGCACGATGGCCATAACTACAAAAGCATTGCCTGACCGTACTCCTTTCCTCTTACCTCCATATTACTCTTGGCATCCCTTATGACACAGGAGAGATGGGTGTGTTAATGTATATCTCCCAGTAATACTATGGAAACACAGTGGTTAGAGCATTCGATTCACGAAGTGATAAACCCTTGATCAAGATCTCTGTGGGACATCATGAAGGGAATCCACTCTTCATTCCCCTTATAGCTCTGACCTGTCTCTGTCCACCCCCATTATGAATAAGATATAAATTGAAGTACATAAATATGAATGGAGGCAATATGAACTTGTCTCCAGCTCACATCTGTTCTCACTATTTATAGTAAAAATTAAACTCTTGGTCACACTTATTCATATTATATAGTGACAGCTTCATGATAAAATATCGGAAGTCATTTTCATATTCTCATTATAAATTTACTTACTTTTACACATATATGCATCATATGTGGTGAATTAGTACTAGAAAAGTGAATGTCTCTAATAAGAATGAGAGGGAGAGTTAAATAGATTAGCGTAGTGAATGGCTTCAACAAGAGAGAGTGAGAAAGAGAGAACTGTGACACTTACGTACTCCAAAGATGGGCAATAAGTTCTAGCAAAGTTTATGGCTTTAATCAGAAAAGAGAGAGAGAAAGTAAACCATAGATAGTGAATAAGTTCTAACCATGAAAAGAGAGTGAGTACAACCTTGAAAGCTGCAAAAAAGAGTAAATTTTGATTCCTTCTTTGCAGCTTATTCAGCCCACACGACGAACTTAATATGGGAAGCCGGTACCGCTGCGAAGGAAGACAAAAAGACAACTGCAACGAAGTACTGCAGCGTTATGCCTCATCGTCGCAACTGACAGAACCGCAGGAAATCACGATTGTGCGTGACAGAGATGACGAGTTCCAGATGATGAGACATATCGTTTTACTACTCTTCCTTTGTGGCTCTATGATTGTTGTAAGTATATCATTTTCTGTCTGCAAATTTTTTGATAATTTGGTTTTGTACAGGATGAGTAACCAAAGCAGTGTGCTGGGGGAGGGAAATTGTGGTAGCCTATTATCACCAAGTCTTTAAGAACTTAACTCTTACTTTGACATCTTTTCCAGGGTTTTGCCCTTTGTATGTGGACGCTTGTCACGGAGGAAGTGAATGGAGTGTATGTGGAATTGGTATTCCTCGATATTGTCCTAAATTTTGGACAAGGATTCTTTACTGCTGCCATATTTGGATTGGATACGAAGCTCATTGTAATGCCATTACTGAAATTGTAAGTTTTAACTGCCTTTTACTGAAGAAATCAAGACAATGCTTTACTGTGGCTTATATAGCTTTTCTTGCATAGATGATGATAATTTCAAATATCCTCTGACCACTTGCCATCTTGTTCTCCTTCACCCCATCCTTAAACTTCCTCTTTGGCCTACCTCTCCCTCTCGTGCCTGGAAGAACAGTCCTTAACATCCTTCTCCCAGCATACCCTACATCCCTTCTCAGCACATGCCCAAACCATATCAGTCTGGGCACTGTCACGGCATTCCAAACTGCCCTACCTGCGCTGTCCCTCTCATATACTCATACTTTATCCTGTTCCTCCTTCTAAATTGCATAATATCCTCTCTTCTAGGTGGAGACGTATCATTCACGGAGGACCAACTGTCAAAGTACCTTCTTGGGATGACTTGGACCCAAAAACCAAACAGACTTGTGAGCAGTTTACTACATACCACATGGATAAATGTATTAAAGACATCGTTCGAGATAGGAGGTAAGCACATATCTGCTGTAGCTTCTTGTCCCTTTTTTCAATTTCCATCATTCTAATGGTTTGTCAAGTCAAGTTATTTATGTTGTTTTTCTTTAGTATATTGCTCCAACCCTTGGGACTGTGGTAGCTCAATGGTCAAAATGCTCGACTAGGGAAGGAATACATCCTTTTTCAATACCACCACAGGGCGTTGGGAAGATCATCCAGCCTTAATTTCTCAGCTTCAACTTGTCTGCATCCACCCCCATTTGAATGGGGATTAATAGTGACAGAATGGAAAAAAATGCCTGGAGAAAGTTTTTAGTGAAAACCTGCACGGAAATTTGCACATATTCACGGGCATTTTTATTTCTGTATTATGGCAAATATGCATTTCTTTATCCTTCATCGTACTTACATTTACACTTATTGCACTCGCCCTTGTAAGGGGGTTGTCAAGTCAGAGCACACACTTTCACCAGAAGCTAATATACCTCAGTCACTCCTCATACCTCCCATTTCCCTGCTTTGGTTTGCCCCCATCGCTTCACAAATGCAATAGTCATAATCCCCTTTTTAAGGGGATGGCTGTTTTATAGGCTGTGGATCAAGCAAACAGGATGACATGTAAACAAAAATATTTCAGCTGCAGTTATGAGAAAATTCAGAATGTTTGCAGTTACCTGAAACTGTTTGTGCATGTACTCACAATCAGAAATATCAATCAGCGTAGTTAGTTATTACTTCACTAACATTCTTTTAGAGCCAAGTATGGTATGGGGTCAGATTTACTTTATGACCAAGGGGGGGAGATAGTAGCAACCCTTGATCCCCAAGGGTCAAAGAGGCGTTATCGAGGTATGTTTGGTTCAGGTGAACGCATGCGCTTTGACTCAGCCACCCTCTTACAAGGGGGATTGCATCCTTTGTATATGTATGTATGAAATGAGTCCAATATCATATTTCTAATTAATTTTTCAGATGGAGATTAAAGAACTTACCTGCAGTATTCGCTGGTAAAGAGCTAGTCGATTGGCTACTAATGGTCGGCCTGGCCAGAGATCGTACTGACGCCATCAAATACGGGCGTCAGCTTCTTCAAGGACGAATCATTCGTCACATTGACAACTTGCATCATTTCCATGATCAGCCGCTCTTTTACACGTTTAAAGTAAACGAAAGCAGTGTGAATTGAAGGTGAGGTGAACTCTTAGAAATTTATTTAAGTATCTGTGTTGCTGAGGGCCTTTGAGTCGCACAAAGTTGGAGGTGATGATGATGATAAGGTTCTCTCACTTTTCATATAATTCATCTGTAGTTTAAGTATAAATTGCCGTGGAGCAAATTGTATTTTGTTACAAGAAAGACGGTGATTTTGAACACTAATGACATTTGTATATTTTACATGCTGTATTAGTTTCTCTCATATTTTCATACCTTAAGAATAAGTTTTCTATAATCAAATACTGTACATTATTACAGCAAGAAAAGACAGGGATTTTTCTTTATATTGACTGTGTATTGGTAATATTAGAATATATATTTCATGGCCAGTTTATCTTTGTTACTGATTAACTTAGTTATGCAGAGGAGGCAGAACTGTATCATTGACTGATTGCACATTTACAAGTATTAAGGAATAAGTCAGTTTCGTACATCATTTAGTTCTAAATTATAGCTTTACTTTATCCAAATATCTCTGGTGTAGTTTCAAAAAAGGTTCGATAATAGCCAAGGTCTTTAGCATGCTGTACTTGACTTTTTTATTGTGCCATGGTCTTTAGAAGTTTATTAATGTACTGTCCTTGCCTTTTTTTATTTTTTTATTATGCAGTGGTCTTTAAAAGTTCTTAAGTGTACAATACTTGACTTTTCATTTTGTTGGGGTCTTGAGAAGTTCTTCAGGGTACCACACTTGACTTCCCTCATGTCGGTGTTTTTAGTACTTCATTTAGAAGTTCTTTAGTGTACCTTACTAGACTTTTTATTATGTCAGGATCATTAGAACTTTATTAATATACTGCATTCGCCTCTTTGTATATGCCAGGGCCTTTAGAAGTTTATTAGCATAAATTACTTGACTTTTGATACATGAAAGCAGTGTCGTTAGCGAGTTATGTGTAATAGAATTATAGTATTTTGAGTTATCAAAACCACGTATAATCCAATATTCTAGAGCACAGAAATGATCATGTAAAATCCGTGCTGGGTTTTGAAGTTGACTGAAATTGATAGAGGAATCTTGAGGTGGATATTCCTCCCTTTCTGAATTTCTGTTTTGCACTGAACAGCTGTTAGAATAGAAGAGGAAAAGAAGGATATAATGGAACCCTCCGATATCATGGCTTTTGTTACAATTCTGGATAGTCCGTTAGCTTCAACCAGATTTTGCTTCATATACAAATGAGAAAAGGAACAAATTTATGCGAGTATATGTATTGAGTGTTATTTTATCTATTTCACAAGGAACATGTGAATATTGTAAATATAATTATTATTTGACTACTGGGGGAAAGCAGGAAACAGTGGAGTGCCTTAGCGCTTACGAGTGTATTTACTGAAGATGAGTATGTGAATATAAGTACAAGCACTTTGGTCCCTTTGTAGTCAAAATAAGCGTATTAAATTTTTTGTTTGCAGAGAGAGTATTCGATGCCATAAAAGAATGTTTATGTGTAATTAAGACTGTGATGTGTATTGCAGACACGAGGTTGTGATAAGGCATAAACGAGTATTAAGGTTCTGAGATCACAAGTTGTTGCTCTTCATATAAGTTAGATTTTTGTTGCTTTGACTCTGAAGTGAAATATATAAGTTTTTTGTGAGATGGTTGTATTGATTTTGTTGTATATTATAGATGTGAATGAGAATTAAGATTGCAAGTGCACAAATTATTTAATCTAATTTACGTTAATGATTAGTGTCTTGATTTTGGAGCGATATTAATATGTGTACAGTATTGTGAAATTGCCGTATTGACTTGCGTATCAGTCGAGAAATACGTTTAGGTGCATAATAATGCCTCACTTTTGTTTAAAACATTCTTCAAAATTTATTGTTTATTCCTCATTATTTTATTTAGGATATCTGTTTTTTCTTGACATTTTGTATGTACGGCTTTAGGAAATTATTTATATTGAATCAAATTCTTTTTTAATTATTAATGGAGATATGAGTTTTGGGAATAATGTGTTATTATGAAATGCATTAATTAAAGAATGAGAATTTGTTATTTTTGAAAGACGGGCAGTTAGTGCTTCTATTTAATTGAAAAACTATTATTAGTTAAGAATAACTGAGGAACATCGAATCTATAGGTAGATAGATATATTGACAGATATCAGAACCAAAACATCCAATTGTGATACATTCCCTTTGATTTCAAGTCCAATGTTTAATCATAATCTTTAAGGGAGGTAATATAGCTTATCTTGTACAATGAAAAGTCATTTGATTTATAGTCTTAGAGAAACAAGTAATTACCTGTAAATTCGCAATATTGTGTCACTATTAATCCCCTTTGTGGGAGTGGACACAGACAGGCTGAAGCTATAGAATTAAGTCTGGATGCCTTTTTTAATGCCCGCAGTGGGCTTGATTCTCATTTTAGAAGTTAAGTGCTCTAACCAATGTGCTACCGCAGTATGAAAAAAAGAGATGTTAACTATATATAGAGGCTATTGAGTAATTGTAAAAGCTGAAACTTGTGAGGAAAATATTCATAATACTGTACATGAGTACTGTACGTACTTGAAGATGTTAGATAAAAGTGGTTGTAATGTTACAATTGATGTTCTTTATCCGAATGTATATCATATGTATCATGCTGGCAAATGTACACTCTTATGAATGTATGTATATCTCATATAAGAATGCATGTGTATGCTTTTGTTGTGCTTAAGTCATGTCTGGTTAGAATATAAGTACCTGGTAAGCTTTATATAGGGCATATAAATGTCAATAAGTACTTTGGCATTGATATATTACTTATATGTGAGTGGGGTAAGCTTTATATAGGGCGTATAAATGTCAGTAAGTACTTTGCAATTGATATATTACTTATATGTCAGTGGGAAATTATTATATGAAAGTATCAAAAGCTAATTTGATATTTACGTCTTTATATTTTACATTAGTACTGTATTTATGCTGTGTTCTAGAGCAAAAACCACTGTTTTAGTTGTCACAGTTAGTTCTCATTCGAAAGGGGGTGGATGCATAAGTGTAGGAGCTGAGGGTTGTCATTTTATGTACTGATGGTAGCTTTCTTGCTGCGTTTCTAAGTAAAAAGCACCGTTTTATGCATCGCCAGTAGTCTCTGTTTGAATGGGAGTGGACACAGACGTTTTGAAGCCGAGGGCCGTGTTTTTAAGTCCTAGTGCTAAATTTCAAGAGAGGCCAAGTACTTGAGAGTACTGTACGTACTTGTGCGTGTTACCTGATATCAGAAGAACTGCCCTTCTATAATTGCCCCCCAGACAATGCCTCATAGAATAATTGCCATTGGTTAATTACCCCTTTTATTCTCCAGTAAGGAGGATTGACCACTAATGTTTTAGGCTAGGCCAGGTTTGGTTAGAGTTTGCATTGTAGGTGATTTTAATTTCAGATATATAAAATATGAATAAAAGAAAGTGTCTGGGGCAGTTGTCCTAGAACCGAGGGACATCTTATCAAAATCCACTCTGTAGTTAACTAGCTAATAGTCATTATAGTAAAGTAATATTTATTTATGATTTTATGTACATATAATTTTTTTATTTTTTTTTTCATAATTCTCATAGTCATATGTATGTATAATTTTGAATTGGGGACCGCAGTAGACAAGTGGTTAAATAGTCAACCTGTGAGTTGAAAAACTCACCGTCGAGCTCACCGCGCAGCGCTCATTCAGCCTTAATTCCCCAGCCACACTCTGTGTCCACCCCCATCATGAGGACTAACAGTTGCTCCTAAAGCGAGGTTATGTATTTAAATATAATTATAGAAATAAAAATTAAATTTACTTATTAATCACTGATAGAGATGAGTGTTGTAGAATAATTTAGCAAATAAAAAATTATGACATACATAATCTCTAAGTGCGAGATTGATAACTTTTTTCGTTTATGTATTCATAGTTTAGCTGGTTGATAATCTGAGGATGGTTCCTAAGATTTTTATATTTTGTCCTATTTTAAGGCCAGTTTAGAATAAGAAATTAATTTTTACTTAATATGGTGCATATATAGTATAGCAGTCATACGCATCGTTCATACTGTACGTATTTTTGCTTCTCATAAATGTAGTTTTATTTTTGTGTACTTGTTACCAAATTCATCAGAACAGTTAAAAAGGTTTTTTTCCTTATGAAGAGACTCAACAATTGACTGAACGTATTTATTTCTTAATTTTTTTACCATGATAATCTGAACATTTAACATTGAATGTAGTTAATTTATATTTTTATTACCATATTAATCTGAATATTTAGCACTTGACCGTAGTTTAATTTACATATTTTACTATATTAATATGAACTTTACCTGTCTGAACAAACTTCACATTTCACAGAATGTAGCTATTTTTTTCCCTGTATTAATCGCAACATTTAACAAGAACTGTTATTCCTTTTGAACAAACTCTTCAAAAACAAACCGTTGAAAAGTCACTGAACATATTCATTTTTATATTTATTAATCTGCATATTAAACAAGAACTTTTTTCATATGAACAAAATGTCACATATGCATCTCTGAATGTACTATTTTTCATATTTTTGTACCATATTAATCTGGACATTTTACAAAAACTTATTTCGTATGAAAATTTTTTTTACTAGTATTCCACAGAATTTAGTTATTTTTATACATTTTCCTTACCAAATACTGTATATACACAGACATTGTCATATAGTAACTGCTTTACCATACGAACAAACTATATGGAACTGATTTACGGTCTGTCGATATTTTTATATGTATTTTACTTAGCTTTTCATATGAAAAAAGTTTTAAGTTACACATTTCACAAATACTTTGAATCCAGTGATCACAAATTATTCACAAATTTCCTTTTATTCATTACTTTGTATCATTATTTATCGTATTGTGTCATATTTTCATTCATATTTTCTATTTAATTATTTATTAATTCTTTGTTATTGTAAAGGAGATAATTAGGATTTTAAGTATTTCTTTTTTTGTAAAAAGTGAAAAATTTGATGTTGCATAATAAATGTGCCATTGATTATTGAACACAGTTAAAGCATATGTATCATTGTATTATATTAAGGAGCAAGATTTGCAAACTCTGTTCTAGGCCATCTGCCGAACAGGCAGCAGCCCGAATGCCATCTGCCAGAAGAAAAAATGCCAGACTATTTTTATATAACCTAAAATAATCAAGGGCAGTCGTGCCTTTTGGGTAATTTTCCATCGGGCAATTGTCCATTGAACAGTTGATAGTTGCATAGTTTACAGTCGGCCAGTTGTCCATCTGGCACTTGTCATTCGGGCATTTGTTTGTAGAGCAGTTAACATATGAGCAGTTGTCCATCTGGCACTTGTCATTCGGGCATTTGTTTGTAGAGCAGTTAACATTTGAGCAGTTGTCCATCTGGCACTTGTCATTCGGGCATTTGTTTGTAGAGCAGTTAACAGTCGAGCAGTTGTCCATCTGGCACTTGTCATTCGGGCATTTGTTTGTAGAGCAGTTAACAGTCGAGCAGTTGTCCATCTGGCACTTGTCAGCCAGGCATCTGTCCAGTTACTATAAACTATGTCATCATCCTATTTTAAAGTCCTGACACTACATTTCTTGCGAAGCGCTTAGTATAGTGTAAAAGTCTTGAATTCTACTATGGGAATGACAATATAAACACACATCAGGGATTACCTGAAGTTTCTAAGTATCATAACTGATTAACATTTCATTTATAATTTATTCACGATTGTATGTAGAAAATGAACAGTGTGTGAATTAGTCTTTCATGAAGCTTTTTTTTTCCAAGTGAGCACACACACGCCCCTGTAATCCCAAGACTAGCACAGATACTTTCTTTATTTCTCCATCTGTTTATCTTCTAATTTTTTCATATTTCGTCACTGCTAGTAAGACTATTCTACCATTTCCAGTTCATTCATTATCGAGTTCTTCAGTCACACTAGTTTGGCCTTATGCCTGTGAACATTTGCAGTGGCATATATGCCGTAAAGCTATAGAGTCAGGTTTGAGTCGTTTAGTGATGATTGGTGTATCAGAATCTGTTATACCCTCCCTTTACTAGGGAGAACCTGTGGGGAAGTGCAATTAAATATAATTTAGAAAAATATGGTGTTAAGCATAGTATTTGGTTTTAAGTGCAAATCAGCAATATTATTTTCCAATAATTAACTGTAACTGATCTGGTTGTATGTAAAACTTCATGCCATAATAAGCAGCTATATTTGTGTAAAAAATATTCAGGTATGTGAATGGCATTTGTGCAATTTACCAAGATATTGTAATTTGAGAATTTTAGACGAAAAACATTAAATAATTTAATTTCTTACTACTTCATTGTATATTATAATGCTTGATGATTGGGTTACAAAAAGTGATGCCAGGGATCTGAGCTGTTTTGAAAGATATCTTGGAAACTCTTTTCAAATCGGAGTATTTTCTTCTTGAAGAAATAGTCAGGAAAATATGACACAAATGTTGGACCTGGTAATTTAAGGCTGGATGCCCTTCCTAATGCCCAGCCGTAGACTCGAACTCAAGTTTATCACTTCTGGAGTAGTTCTTAAAGCGCTGTGTAATCGCTGCGCTAATGTGGCCCTGTATCCTTGAGATATAATGTACAATGGTGCTGTTTTATCTCAGAAGTATTACTTAATATATTGACAGCAACTGACTTCATCAAGAGAATCCCATCTGTCATCATGCTTTGTCCCTCTCATCAGGCATTCCCCCATAATTCATATGAAGATTATGATTCTATAGATGGTTATAGCCTGCTATATATTTTTTGTATGTATATGAAGCTGTAACTGTGTATATAAGTATATAATAAAACAGGTGACTTTTTTTTCTTTACTCTCAACCTAAGGGTTTTCGGATTTATGTAAAAAAAACGCAGGTTTTGGAACATAGAATGTAGGGGGTCCCCACGTTACTTTAGGGTTCCGTTCATGACATTTGACTTAAGCAGAATTTCGACTTGAGTTGGAACACACCTATAATTCGAACCTAGGTCCCCCCAATGCTAAACATTAATACTCTAAAACATTGAAAAATAATCTAAGTTCTTAATCTAATACATAATAATAAAGTACATTTTACAGCACTGCTTACCTTTACTACTGTGGTTGATTTGCATCTGGATGACTGGTAAATAAAAAAATTTATTATTAATTATTAATTATTTACTGGTCTCTGATGTAACCTCGAAACGGCTTAAAACGGGGACCTCCTGTATAAGGGTTGTGTTTACCATCCAGTCCGTTACAGTTCCAATCGACAGGTTGGAACTGGGGAATTAAGGCTGAATGCCTTCCCAATTTACCTTGCAGATTGCTCAAACGTAAGTCTATTCAAAAACAATCACTCACAGACTGGTATAATGCTAATATAAAAACATATATTGTATATATGTTAGATTAATTTTATTAATTATATTTATTAATAATTAATATTTAAAATTAATCTTTTGTAGCTTGGAATATTTCACTATTACAAAGCATCCCTGGTTAAAACTAGTCCCTGCTTGAGTTGGGGTGGACACAGACAGGTTGGACCTGGGGTATGATGGCTGAATGCCCTTTTCTAATGGCCTGCAGTGGGATCAAACCCACATTAGTTAGGCTCGTCACCGCCTGACTTGCGTGCTCTACCACTGAGTTACTGCGGTCTACTATATTAGAGTGGTGTATAATACATTTTAAGGGTTACCTTATCTATTCCTATCTCAAGAAGGTCTCCGAAGGGATTACAAGGCTGCTAGTTGTAGTAGCAGTAGTAGTAGTAGCAACTGTAATAGTGGTGATAGTAATTATAGTAGTAGTGTATATACAAGTAGGGAAAATAATACATTAACTCAGAATTACTAACACAGGTGCCTGAGGTAAGATGAAAATGAGTTTATTTTCATATCTACTCCTTGTTGTTTGCCATTTGGAGGTGGACATGGCCACGGTAAGAGCCGGGGAATTAAGGCTGGATGCCCTTCTAAACGCCCTCAGTGGGCTCGGACACGGATTTGTTATTTCCTGAGTCGAGTGCTCTAGTTATATACATATTTTTTTTTTCTGGGATAAGATTGAGGGGAAGTAGTGACGGATTCGAGTGCTTTAACCAATGTGCTGTTGCAGACTTAGACAAAAACTTGACAACATGAAATTCCAACAGCAGAAATGTATGTAATTGAGGTGCTGTTAATTCATAATGATAAAATTATTCTTTGGAGTATATATATATATATATATATATATATATATATATATATATATATATATATATATATATATATATAGTTAGCTTCTGCATGAAGATTAGTTCAATATTACAGCATTAATAAATTTTATGAACCATGTTGTTTTCTATGTGCAATCATAAAATATTTATGAAATATGTTTTACATTAAAAATGAACAGTCAGTAATCCTATGTAAAGAAAGCAGTCAAATTATGCTTTAAATACCTTGTAATTTGGCATTATTATATATGGCTGTCCATTTTCCCAAATAAATTTCCTTTTCTTGTAGTGAATCAAACTTTTTTTTTTTTTTTTATGCTCTACGTCTTCACCTAGACTTCGCGGAATATGGTTGTCCAATCACGCGAGGAAGAAGCTCCATCTGCATTAAAAAAGAAAGTTATTTTCGTTTTTTAAATTTTAACTACTATGACAAAACCAATAAATATAGTATTATAAAGATAAACTGCTTAGCTATAGTTTTTCTAACAGTATTAGTGAATATAAAAGAGTGCAGTTTGGGGGAAGGGATAGTGAGCCCATACATCCTCAGTGGATTAGCTATCTTCTTGCGAATGTATGCTTTGGCTCTGCCATCTCTAATTAGACAATTCAGAGTTAAAAGATTTGATTTCCATTACAGAATGGGTATTCTGTTACAAAACTAAGAATACACTTATAAGTTGACGCGTAAATGAGATAAGTAAGATGATCTCTATCTATCTATATCCATGAGCCATTTTTCCCCTTATATAACGGGAGTGGCTGAATTAAAGGCAATATACTTTTGACTCTGGGAAGAAAAAATACAGAGAAGGGGATTCCTAGTCCCCTCGCTCCACCCCATTTGGTCGACTTTTTACGGCACGGAGGAAGTATTCTAGCCCCCCCCCTCCCTCAAGGGGAAAGATGATTATACATGCACTAAGCAGTGATTAGAAATAATGCTCATCTAGAAAATTTAAATTACCTAGAATTAACATATGTACTGTATATACAATTATACATGTGCCATTATATATGCATGTAGGTGTGCGTTTGTAAGCATTCTGAGAGTAATTAATGTTAAAAACAGAAGAGGGAAAATACAGCTGATTAATCATCCTCCCTCATCACATCCATAAACCATCTCTTTGGCATACGCAGTAATGAGCAATAAAGTTATATTTATAAATAAAAACAATCTCTTTCCTGCCTGCCATCTCATCCACAGCATCCTTCTCACAACATATTCTTCGTCCCTCGTCACACATGCTCAAACCATCTTATATATCGAAATGCATGATTGTACACAGGTCATTTTACTAACACCGGCCAAAAGGGGCTATGTGTCAAAAATGGGTGTACTCCACATTCCTTGCTAGTATCCCGACTATCCTTTCGGGAAATATTTTTAAGTTTCATAGACAAGTGCTGAAAATTACATAATATTCTTATTGTCTTGGTGATTATTCACTGATGTACATATCGGCCCATCGATCTACATATACATGGTCAAGATTCGTTTTATGCACCCTTTCTATTTTTGGACTTTTTCTTTTTTTTATAGACTTCGATGTGTTTTGACTTAATATGATAATTTCTGACAATTTTTTTTAAATAAAAACTGGTGGGTACATAAATAATCTAAATTGCCTAACCTAATATAACAAATAACCTAACCTAACTCAAATTTGAAATCTTACATACCTTAAATGGGCGAATTTAGTTGTTTAAACCAGCGCTGCACATTTTACAAAGTATTGGCAACACTGATTTCTCGGGTTGGCTCTGGAAGGGGTTGCATAAGGCATATCCCACCCAACTATACTACTACTAGGGGAGCATAAAACGAACTATATATATATATATATATATATATATATATATATATATATATATATATATATATATATATATATATATATATATATATATATATATATATATTCCCCTTTTCTTTGCCTGTCCCGATTTCAAACATTAAAAAAAATAAATAAATAAAAATCGGATGTACGAGTATGGTTCGGTACAAACTGTGCAAATTGCGTACGAGTTGACTTTATATTTTCAAAGAAAGTACAGTATTCATTATCATTTTATGCACGTATTCAGTCTACCATAAAAATGTATGTTAATTAAATAACAAGGTAATTGTGTATAAAATCCTTAACAAATTGATAAAACGTCGAAAAATAACTAGAACTAAAAAATAATATCAAATGCCGATTTTATTTTAACTTGGGTTTAGCTAACCTGACCCAATATACCCTAATATGATGAGTTAATTTTTTTTAATTGGGCAGTGAATATAAACATTAATGGCATTTTTTTTAAGATTTTCCACCCACGGATGGGTGAAACGGGTCATGAAGGACCCAAGGCTTATGATTATGGGTAAATTCATGCACAACTATTGCTTGCATGTTCTGTGATCTTCATACCTACTGTAGCTTGATAAATTGTATTTATTTCCCTCAACTTGGAAACTTCACTTCAAACATCACACTGTACAGGGCTTATTATATAGGCATAGCAAATGACCCATACGAATCAGGCCTGAGGTGCTAAAGACCGTTTATTTCTAAGAACTAGAACAATCAGTGACTGACTTGACTGGGGTTTCAGGCTGAATAATAATGCCATCCTGCTCTCTCTCTCAAAATGAAGAAAAAAATATTTTTTTTATTCATATTGTACATAAAGACAGCCAATATGTATCAAGTGCTGTCATTATTATACTTTCAAATGACTGTCATTTGTGGTCAGCTAGAAGACTAGAATCACCAACGGGTCCACCATGACCCGTACCACGTCATGGTGGACTATCTACAAGAAATAAATGTTAATAGGTTCGATATCATATCGAATATTTGGTAAACAACTTATTCAAACTAACCTGGTGAGATTTTCAAATGACCGTCATTTGTGGCCAGTTTATAAGACTAGAATCATCTACGGGTCAACCATGACCCGTACCACTTCATGGTGGACTACCTACACGAAATGATTGTTATTAGGTTCGATATCGAAATGTTTGTGAACAAAACCGCGATGAAAATAAAAAATGTTCAATTAACTTTTCTTCACTCGCGTATTTAAACTGAAAATCTATAGCATTTTCCAATTTTTATTTCAATTTCCTCATATAATTAGTGTAGGACGATGTACTGAAATAACAGAAAACAAGTTAAACAGATTAAAAGGATATATTTTTACTATAATATATAAGAATCACATGTTCTGCTGTCTGAACGAACATGACATACATGACATAACTTTAATCATATACTAGACAAAATATAACAATGACATTATAAATAAATATAATTAGTAAAATACAACAGGTACGTTGTTACAATTAAATTATCATAACTTATTTACTGTATTTTATGACGAACCAATGCTCCAATCCACAAATGACCCCACTACAATATAACCCTTAAGTCATCTGTCCTTCCCTCATATAAACATGAAGTTCCCGAAACATTAAACAGTAGTGATAACAGATTATTTGAAAAAATAAAAATGCTAATTCTTCTTTTCCTCCACTCGAGAATTTAACCCTAATAGCTTATATATATATATATATATATATATATATATATATATATATATATATATATATATATATATATATATATATATATATATATATATATATATATATATATATATATTATTTATATATATATTGCTAATTTCATAACAAAAGTGCCCAGATTTCAATAATGTGCAGAGATGTAGCATATTATCCTAAAACGATGACTAAAAATGGTTAATTCGTGATGAAATGCAAGAAAAAAATACTACATTAAAAAAAAAAAATAACAGGAAGTTCTACGGGGTGGAAATAAACTATGTTAATAACTCATATATATATATATATATATATATATATATATATATATATATATATATATATATATATATATATATATATATATATATATATATATATATATATATATATATATATATATATATATATATATATATATATATATATATTAAAGGAAAGCTATAACAATTAGACATCGATAACACGAATTTATGCGCTTTATTTCATGGCCATCAATCAGTTTGAGATATTATTAGGAAGGGCATTCACTAAGGGTAACGGTCACTGCCAAAATAAGTCCTTTAAAAGAAAGAGGCATCGACCTAGCCCTGCTAGAGTCCGTGACGTAAAATCGTGTTATTAGTTATGATTAAAAAAACTCCTGCTATTTAGAAAAAGAATGCTATTTTGCGTTATTTTTTTTTATTTTGTGCATTCCAATTGGAAGTTATTCCTACACAAAATAAAATCGCAGTATTATGAACTAAGAATTTATGGAGAGTTTCATTATCTAATAATCTAAATATCTTTTTTTACTATTTTATTTATATAATTTTTTGCTCTCTCTCAGAATATATTCTCAGTTAAGACTTGCCCATTAATTTTTATATATTTTGGTCTCTCTCTCTCTCTCTCCCAAATATATTCTACAATAATTTTCCATAATGAATATTTTCTCTCTCTCTCTCCAAATAAATTCAGAGAATATTTTCCCATGGTTTAAATACTCTCTCTATGTGCAGCAATATTATATATTATTGATAAAAAGTAAGAGAGAAAAAATTATAGTAATAAATTTGCATTATTATCGGGGCTAAATGTACATCAACCATGAGCAAAATGGAAGAAAAAGGAAAATTTAAAAAACTGCAAAAATATTATTGTATGAAATATTTAAAACATTTAATTTTATTCTGGCACTGTTCTTACTAATATCTTTACAGTCTTTAAATAAATATGTTTATTTACGATAGTTTGTAAACTAAAACTGATTTTGTACAATACTCACAAAGTATTAACATAGTTTACTTTAGAATTTATGAAAAGGTTTACCAGTCTCAGTAACAACCGTTAAAAACCTGTCTCCTCGCAGGTTTAATGAGTACACCCATTTTTAAAGGCATTGACGAATTTAGTCAGTGTTGATATGTTCAAAAATACGAATAAAGTCAAGGTTTATATAATATATTCGACAATTTGTGTAATATAATTATATCTGTAACTAAATCAATGAGACCAAGGGTCATATCTTATACAGAATTAACCTTCAGGTGGACCATCAATCCCATAAGGGCTATTCTCTACTATACAAGATTCAGTTTTATGTCACGGTCTCCGTTTTCTATTAAGGGCTAGGATGGTGATCCTTTTCAATGGACTCTGGTTTTGGCAGTGCGACTGTTACCCTGAATGAATGCCCTCTGTAGTTTTGAACTGTCGAATCAAAGTCGCGTATGCTAACGAACCAGGCCAAGGCAGTCTGTATTCTCTACTGTACATTATGCCTATTATTCCTTGTTCAATTTGTCACAGCTTATATACTATCCGTTTACTCTTTCTAAGTTCAATATTCTTCTTTGACAAAGCCTTGGAAAAGAATGGCTTCCCTTGCAATATCCCTTCCGTTAGCCCTCTCTGCTTCTTTTCTCATATATACATACTCAAATCTTTCCATTTTTTTACTCCTACCATACATTTTTGCTCTTCTTACATCTGTACTTAATCTAGCAAAATTAATCTTCTTCACTCTGAAGATCAAGATTAACCCAATCTATTGCTTCATAATTATCTCGGGTATTTATTATCATGGATTATCTCACACAGAAATACGTAATCTCAGTTATGATGAGAGGCTGATAGAGTGGATAGGGATCGAAATTTTGATATGGCAGGCTCTAGAACTAGAGGTCATAGTTTGAAGCTTCGTAAGAAATCTTCTTTGCAGGATGTAAGGAAATACTTTTTCAGTGTAAGGGTAGTTGATAATTGGAATTCACTAAGCGAGGAGGTAGTTAATGCTATCTCAATCCATAGTTTTAAGGACAGGTATGATAAGTATCACTAAGTACAAAACGGAACCGATCAGGAGACGGGAAGATACGAGCTTTGGGCTCTTTCCCGTAAACACAATTAGGTAATCACATGAAATGTTCAATTGTTTTTTCATTAGAGGATCTACGTGGATTATCTCGTGCACTTCCAGTAGTTTTTTTTATTGGTTGGGGGAATGTAATATACTAAATCTATAATAATGATTTCAGAAACCAAATTTAAATATACCACAATAGAATATCACCAGTTTATGTGTCCTAATTAGTTTCCATATTAATAGGGATAGATACAGACATGTTGGAACTGGGGGATTATAGCTGCATGTTCTGATTGTTCCCGGTAGGCTAGAATCCAATTTAGTAGCTCCCTCCATTCCTCACAGATCTCTTATTTCTAATTACTGGGGGTCCTCGACTCAGGTCAGTTGTAACTGGAAATTCAGTGCAAGTCGGGACACACCTATAAACATCCACCTATGCTAATGCAGTAGTAAACTTTCTCCCTTTTCCATGCATTTCACTATCTCTAATTTTATTTTCATGGCCATGACTTTTTTTTTCGAAGCACTGCCATCAGAAGAATCTGCTTATGCTTGGGAGACATAATACAGGCCAATAATGGTAAAAAATGAAACAAAAATAATTTATGGGAGATGCGTTGTAGCCATGAAACATCGTAACTCAAAGACATTGTAAACCGAGGACCCCCTGTACTCTGTAATCTAATGGAAATTGCACTTCATTTTAATTTTGCATGTGCAACTTAACATTTGGACATATCTACTTCAATCTAATGTATCCTTTCCTCTACATCTACTATCATATAAATTACCTCATATTGGTTTTCTTTCATCTTTATCATCTCTTGTTCTGCTTACCCATGAATATATTTTTATCTTTGTTTCTTATTTCCTTCTTCTTTGAACCTTCTTACATATCGTAACATCTTATTGCTTTCCTTTGCCTTTCACCAATGTTAAAAAAAAATTGACTCTGTGGGAAGAAAATACAAAGGAGGAGATTCCCTATCGCCTAGCTCTTCCCCATTTAGTTAACTATTATCCTACGCAGGGGAATATGGAGCAAGAATTTTTGCCTGAACCTCAGGGGAAATCTAATTTAGAATAATAGAAACTATTTTTGGAATAGCAACCGACAATAATAATCAAATTCACAGTTTATGAATGCTTTTTGTTGCTAGTAATCTCCATTCAAGAGGGGGTGGACAGCAGGTTAAAGCTGGGGAATTAAACTTGGATTCCTTTCCTGACCTCCTGTGGAGGGCTCAAAAACGGGTTTGTTACATCCAGAGTCAAGTGTTCTAACCAGTGCACTACTGCAGTCCCAAAGCTCAAAAACTTAACAGGGTAATTACCTTGAATTTATATTGAACAAACATTACTAACTGGTCTAACTTTCTGCCATATTTAAAGGGGCAATTGCTATCTTGAATTTATACTGAACAAACATGATCTAAAAGGGCTTAACATTCAACCATATTCCGTAAATCAGAGCTTCGTATAAATTACTCAATAAAGTAAAATTGCATTACATTGGGAAAAATCCCATTCTGTAACTACACTTACCTGAAATAATGAGAAAACTACTTCTTCCTTTATCTCAGTGAAGACAGGTTGGAGCTGGAGGATTAAGGCTGTATACCCCTCCTAATGCCATGCAGTGGGATTGATCATGCAAGAATCTCCTCCCAAGTCAAGAGCTCTAACCACTTCATTACAGCAGTCCCCTTTTCATTTATAAAAATACACAATTCACAACAGCATAACCTATTGGTATTTTACATACAACTGAAGAAGAAACACCAGACTCATCTGCATTATAGGAACCTACTACAGTCAATTCGATCCTTCTGCTTTACTTGATTTTAGCGCTTTCTAAAAAGAAAACTACTTTTTCAAGCATCAACTAATAAGCAAATGCCCAGACAAACTTGTAACCTCTAATCATTAGAAAGAATTAGTACAAAATTCTACCATAGAAATATACAAACGAAATGGACCAAGAGTGTTTAAATGCCAACTACGATATAAATTTTTCAACTGAATAACATAAGCTATACTATTTCAACACAAACTACTACTGTATCAAAAACTAAACACAGGCACATACAAAACTGGTAAAGGAATGTCATGCGCATTAGAACAAATCCAACAATACTAGCAGTAACTACTTTTTGAAAAGTGTAAAAATTTTGACTGTACTTGTACATATGACTCCTCACCTCTCATGCATAATAAAACAGTATGTGCAGTGGTAGAGATAACCTATTCCATTTTTCCTTCATTTGTAAGACTGAATACACTGTATTGATCTTTAGCAGACTGAGTTGCACAGTATAAGAATCATAACATCCAATTATTTCTTATTTTTCAAGGGTTTCCCATCACCAACACTGAAAATACAAATTAGCTTACATTATTTTTACTGATGGAACAATGCAATGCAAGTACTCACTTAAATATTTCGAAATATTTCTTCCAAATATTTTATATCTTACTGTTGGGATTCGAACCTGGGACCTGCAGAACAGGAGTCCACATCTTAGAGAGTTAAATCAGAGATGTCCCCTCTATGGCTCAGCACACTATGCTGTGGACTTCTCTTTTACAAGTCCCAGGTTCGAATCCCAACAGCAGGAGATGGAATATTTGGAAAAAAAATACATGAAAACTATTTTTTTATTGATAATAATAGATTGTGAAATCAAAGAAACAATATTTGTTGCATATCAAACTAATACAACATATATGGACACTGCTTCGAAAGTGTGGCACAGTAGAAGCGTCTGAGGCTTGTAATATACCGGCCCCAGGTTTGTTCTTGGCTCAGGGTTGGATTAGCTTTCACTGTCTCATGTCTTTACTGATTAAAATGGGCAGTTAAACGGGGGGTCGGTGATTTCCTTTAGGGCAACTCGATTATTCAACCATTGCCAGAAGAACACTAACTTCACATGATGGGAGAAGGGTTTTGGCTCCAGCTATATGACAGGTATATACTCGAGCTCTATGCTATCACTGTCTCTTGCCTATGTCATTCATTAAAAATTTTTAACTTTTAAGAATATATTTCTTGCTGAAGCATAAAATTATTTATGGTATTCATTAATGCATAGGTTCTTCTATCCTGATAGGTAAGGTTAAATACAAAAATATTTTTGTCTTAAGAATAACTGAAAGTGCAGTATGCAGACTAAGCTACTAATAAAGAAATTTGTTGCAGAGAATAATCCACAACAATACACTGGACAGAAAACTTTGGAAAATAATTCAATAGTTACTAGGGGGGCTACGCTAGATCAAGGGTAAAGCATACAATCTGGGAAGCGAAAAGCCTGGCATTCGCGGTTTCGATCCAGTCACATGACGTTAGGAAGGGCATCTAGCATTAGTCCCATTATAGCTCTAACCTGTCTGTGTCCACCAATATTCAAATGGGGGCTAATTGCAACACAACCCCCCCCATAAAAATATCCATAGTAACTAAATCAAGGATGAAAATATGCAACTCTCCTCATATTAGCAAAGTCGTTCCTTGCTCAATCTTACAATTAGTTTTCAAACAGTTTTGGCATTCTGCTACTTGGTGGAAGACCCAAAACTTACGGAAGATCAAAATATAACAAGGCATGATTACAAAAATTTTACATTTCATCTCTCTGTATCATATTATGTGTCAAAATTAGTCTCAATTCAAACGTGGGCAACACAGAAAAGTTGGATCTGTCAGGGGGATTAAGGTTGGAAGCTTTCCTAATGCCTCGCAGTGGGCTCAAACATGGATTTTTCACATCCCGAGTCGAATGGTCTAACCACTGCATTACTAATCAAAAACATTGATCACAGTCAGGCTTATGCATACCATATATATTGAGAGAGATTAAATCAGTGCCAGTTCCTGACTCAGACCTCAACTTTCCTTTGTTTGACCTGGTCTCTGCATGGCAGGGAAGAAAGACTTCACCACTAGTACACCATGTGCAGTGGCGTGGTGGCTAAAGCGCTCGACTCGGACACTGACAATCACAACTTTGAGTCCATCTTTGGGAGACAGGAAGGACAACCAGCCTCAATTCCCCACCTCATACCTATCTGCATCGACAATCATTCAAATAGCGATTAATAGTGACACAAAAAATACTCTAAGCATGTTGCAAAACCTGATACAAAGGATAGAGGAGTGAAGGCTTGGTAATCCTTTTCTCCTGAGCTTCTCTTTTCACTAAACAGCTGATGGAAGAGGTAAGGAAACGAAGGGTACAGATACGCCCCGCAACTAGCTTAACCCATCTATCTTCTGCAGGATATCACATTGTGTGGAAAAGCTATATAAAAATAAGTTTTATTTTATAGCACAAAAGAGGCACAACTGTAATATATGCTTGAAAATGCAAAAAGATAAATTTAGTCAATAAATTGGAGAACAGTATACAATACAGTATAAAAAATTCTGATACCTGAATACATACAAGCAGTTATGTAATCTGCTCAAAAATTCATAAAATTATCTCACATATTAAGATCTGGAGGCGAACTCACTGTAATATAATGCTATATCTGCGAGTTAAACACCGTCAAAAGGTTAAAACCAATCATCATGACATTAGATGTCTCTCAATCCCCTCCCTTCTCAGCTGCTGGAAAACCACTATTAGTGGTAGGCGGGCGAAAAAGTGGTTAAAAAGCGTGATATATATAATATTCAATCTCATTCCACACGTAAATAGAAAGTTTCCATCAAATATGTCACTTAACGGGATACCCATATCTGAGTGGTCAATGTGCGGTCAAAGCGCACTTCACAGTTTAGTGTAAAAACAACTCCACGTTTGTGAGATGTGCATAACTCTAATAACATTATAAAACTCCCTAAGTTAATATAATGACTTATAATATCTCAGCCAATTAATTACAAATCTAGACCAGCATTTGAACTCTGACTTACACCGTAGCGACATTTTCGACATTGGGCTAAAGACACGCATGATTTATGACAAGGCACAAGTTACAACAATACACAAGTTATATGTATCTTTTGTGGCAGTTCCTTCTGGTATTTTTAAATGTCCAAATATTCATCACTTAATGATTACCATCTAGCAAATGATACAGTATGATTAGCATATGTTTACCTTAAGTCTATATCAGTGTTGTACTTTATTTTTCCCTAATATCACAATTTACTATAATGTGACATCACAAAGCCATCTTCATACATCAAATGTTAGTGTCCTATTATGTAATATAATACTTGACGTTTTACTATACTGTAGACTGACATCACATACATTAAACACTATCGTAAATTAATATCACACTCTAATGGTAACACTATAATTTTAGCTTAACAGCTCAATAAACAACATTTGATATAAAATTTTTAGCACTCAAAAAACATTACCTGGTAACATTACCGCATAACTATACCGTTCATTACAACCAGTTAGCATAAGACAAATCATTAATTACTAAAGTAAAAGAAAATTACCATTCATTGCAGTCAGCATAAAACAAGCCACTTAGTACAGAATATTCCTGAACATATATTCAATCAGCAATGTTTTTTAACATCTGAATACGATGACCAATGCATTCTGCAATCATCTATAACATACACCACATCTATACCAATTTACAAACATTTCTCTATTGATTTTACCAACTACCTAAGAATATTTTAATACATGAGAGCACACATCATACCATTCCTCTTTTATATCTGGACTGGAAACAGCAGAACAGGGTATCACAACCAGAACATGTAGAAGATACCTAGAAGACTGGTTCTGCCAGTGGCTGTCAGCAGGTTTAAAGTTAATCCTCTTCCAATGAGACTAATATCTCAAGGAGTGCATAGTCATCCAGTTCCACTGCTGACTGTTGATTTACCATTTTCTAAAACAAGCTGGCGATAGAACTCAAGAGCTACCGGTCCACAACCGTAAACTAGTTGTCTCTCTGATATCTTGTATAGAAGTTTCGTCTTGTAGTGATATCTGTATGAGAAAAGGATCATCAGTTTTATTGCTATCAGGTAATAAAAAAGATTATGTTATGATTGTAAGCTTTTGTGACGGAAGGAGAGCTTCTAAAAGTTGCCATGCCAAAAGAGCAAAATTTTTTAATTTAGGGGGATTATCTGAAGAATGACCCATTTTGCCTTGATGAAAAAATCTTTTTTTTTTATTATTATTATAAGATAATAAATAGATTTATTTAAAATTACAAGTTTCGTGATGGATGCGGGGAGAGCTCGTAAAAGTTGTCATGACAGGTCAAGTTAAAGTTTGCTGGGTTTTAGCCCTCCTATCTGAGACGTCGCCAATGTTCTGGCAGGTGTAAGCTGGTGCAAGCCTCAACCCCTCCACTATGGTGCCCAGCCACAGCAGTAACCTCCCCAGTTAACAGCTTAAACTCTCGGTCTTGGACAGGAACCAATATTTCGACCTCGTGAATGCGAGGCCAGCGCGATACTACTGTACTAGCCAGGTAAGGAAAACATTTATTTGGAGGATCATCTCTGAAGGAAGACCCCCTTGCCTTTTTTTCCGTAAATTAGCTCTGGTGAAAGAACTCTTGAATTAAAAGGAATTCCATCCAAATCATATCTTTCTCTAATTTTTACATAGTAATCCAATTATTGTACAACGGGATATATGCAAGCAGGCACTCCTTGAGATTTACAAACATCCACTTTATATTATATATTCAACCATATTTATATTAACTACTGATTATTTCTATAATTTAATTCATTCTTTAGTGTAAATGAAATTGAAGATGATATTTCCTCTTAATATCTTTATTTATGTTGAGAATAAGTGAACAAGAAGCTCTTCATCTTAAGGGACATTTGAGACATTAGAATAATATATATATATATTTATATATGTTTTTGGAGCTGGATAAACAAGGCTGGAAGCCCTTCCTAATGTCCCATGGCAGTTTGAAACGCAGGTCTGCCACTTTCCGAGTCTATACTAAAATCGTTGCCATACCTCAGCCTAAAAAAATTATAACACGCTGATTCAGCTAAAAGACATGTACAGTATATAGGATTGACTTTAATTGGGACTAATTCCTGTTATTTTCTATGAAAGTAAGCATTTCTCTTTAGCCCAAGGGGCAAAGAGGAGTAATCGACATGCATAAAACTTTTGCTCAATGCTTGCACTTTTGTGCTTGCACTTTCACATGGGCACCCCCTTACAAGAGGGAATGTATGTGTTTGTATGCACAAACTTTATTAATACAAATGAAAATTTAAACCCAAGGTTGTCATACAAACCTAAGTGCTCTAGCAAAGTTATTGTAAGATAGATCTTCTTTCTTTGAACGTGTTCCCCACATATTGGCAATCTCCTGAGGCTGGACCAAGCGAAAGCTGCCTTCAGCTTCATCTTCCCACCTGATAATCGATGGATTGGTTTCTGAGCAAGCCAGTAATCTCATCAAAAACTCCCAAGATTTAGGACCACGATCTGTGTTTAAGAAAAAGAAAGCGTTATACATTTTATTGATTTATATATGAAGCAAAATTCTGATAATGAAGAATAATATATGAAAGGGAGGTGAAAATTGGGTAATTAATTTTTGCAATTTTGTCAACATGACACCATGTCATGTTGAAGCCAGCTGTTGGCAACAGCTGAACAAAATAAAATAGAGAGGCAGCAGGGCTTCATCATTCACTTGTGCTATCCCTGTATACGTGGATAATTTTCATACATGACATATCAAACTACTTTTTGTTAGACTAATTATCAAACTACAGACATTTCAAGGACAGTGCTGTTCCGAAGTAGATCAGTCATTAAAGCAGAAGCACTAATTCCAGTTTAACAACTGTGTAGACAGTGTTCCCCCAAATGCATAATTGTCACTGTCCAATTCCCCCAGTAATTTACCTATGTTACGCCACCTTCCATCCATTCAAACTTACTTTTAGAAAGTAGTAATGATCCCGGGAATGGGACACCTTAACCATCCTCACCCTTCATATAAGCAGTTTTCTAGTAATTAAAAATAAAGCATGGAAGGAAGTGACAGCGTTTCTCTCCTATGTTCCATATAGATGGCTCTTGACATGAAAGGAAGGTGAGTGGACAATCTCTCTCTTCCAGCAACAGGGAAGTTATTTTTTGCCTTTTTGTGTGTCACTATTAATCCACTCTATTAATCCGGGGACTGAAGGCTAGATGCCTTTCCTAATCTCCTATGGCAAGATCGAACCTGCAATTGTCAGGCTTGTCACTTCCTGGCACGTGCACTCTTCCACTGAGGGACGTACATAATGTACTAAAATATGCAAAATATAAGCAAATTAAAGAGTTAAAATGTTGTTACTTATACTGTATATCATATAATATACTGTACTTGCAGAAGCAGAATAAGACAAGAAGGAGCAAATGTGTAACTAGATGCAATAAACTGGAAAGAAAATACTGTAACTAAAATATGAAGATAAAATAAAAAGGAATGAAAGATATTTTAAAATGAAGATGAACAGAGAGTATATGGAAAGAGAAAGGATCAGTATTTTATAATGTTAAAGTCTCTTACAGTGATGCAATGATAATAATCTTAATGATAAAAATAACAATAAAATTAGTACACTTTGCATATGGCATTATTAAGAAAGAATTCTACTCTCGCCTTTATGTATCAAAGCAGGTGCTTAAAATGAATCTTCCTGCTGTTGGGGGAGTGAGAATTGGAGAATTCTTCCCCCCATATATTTCCTGCAAGTAGGGTAAATGAAGTCATCTACATATGATAGAAATACTGGACCTGGCAAGATAAGCAAATGGAGCTAGTAGTCCCCCCCTAATCATTTTTCTTGCCTCCGAGGCCTCTGGTAGAAAAAGCAAAGATAAGTGTA
This sequence comes from Halocaridina rubra, assembly GCA_037179515.1. NCBI lineage: Eukaryota > Metazoa > Arthropoda > Malacostraca > Decapoda > Atyidae > Halocaridina > Halocaridina rubra. Next base: position 86,679 of record JAXCGZ010017117.1, on the reverse strand, counting down.
CAATGAAACTCTAACTACCCAGTGTTTTTGGTAAGATTTTGCAACATCTCTGAAAACAAAACTGTTTTGTGCTTTATGGCATCTTCCGAAAATCCATCAAGGTGTTAAAAATCACTTACAGAAAGAGACAACTATTATACAAATAGCATTTTCCAATTCACTCTGTGTGCTTACTGACGCTAGCTTAAATCTTCTGCATGCTGTTGAGCTCTTGTGCATACTCCACAGTAGGCTCTTAGTTTCCCTCATATACCTTAGCCTTTCATATAACATTATCCTTCAATGAGTTTACTTCACGTTCCTAATGGAACGTAACAGAACATGGTTTTGCTTCAACAGATTGGAAATATCACAGGGAATATCCTTTTCAATTGCTTATTATAACATACAAAGATCACAAAGGAGGAACTCTTTCTAATCTTCATGTAATAGTGAAACTGATCCCATTGGCTTAAAGAGAGTGAGTCTTCCTTTTATGTGGTCTTAAATAGCAATTTTGAATATGCACAGTTAGAGACTATTATATTTTTTTCCTAAAATAAAAAAAAACTACAGTACTATTTTACAGAGAATTTGAAGTGCATTAGGTAAGGTATAAGTACAGTACAGTAATTTAGGCATGATTTAAAAGTACAGTATACGAAATCATGTTTGGAAATAGGCTACAGACAGCATACATTTCAATCTATAAGCAAGGGCCAAAATTCCTCTTATATGGGGTATGGCTGAGCAAAAGCAAAAATCTGACTCTATGTGAAAGGAAACTACAAAGAAGAGGATTCCCAGGTCCTTTGTTCTGTCCCATTAAGTCTATTTTTACGACATGCAACGGAACATGATGCACATAGGTATTTTAATATAAGGGTCTTGAATATAGGAGGTTACAGAATAATGTAAGGGGATGCAGATCACTAAATACACTTTTAGGAATGATGCCCCTAACATGAATATATTCCTTCCCATCTTAATGCTTCACATAATCTAAACAAATTATTGCAATATAATGAAAACAAAATGGCTAGAACTTGCCTCTCCTCCTTTTGGTGGGGATTTTCTTAAGGTGGGGAAAAGAGCAGTTTTCCTGAGTTTGTCTCGTACTGTCTTCAGAATCTAGAAAAAAAGAAGAAAGGAGATGTGACATTACGACAGAAATTACTTAACTGCACTTGGGTAATCAGTAACTACAACTGGAGGTCTTCTGAATTTGAACAGGATGGATCAGGGTAGCTCATGGTGGGCTTGAACCCACATTAGCGGCTATCTGATTCACATGCTCAACCACTGAGCTAAAGTGACCCCCTCAATATAAATAGCAAGCTACAATTTTCTGCTGTATATGCTTATATTCATGCAATTATTTTTTCCTGGCATCCATAGGTATAAACATTTGGGACAGCGATAGCGCAATGGTTACAGTACTTGACTCGAGAATTGACACCTCCAAGTTCGAGCCATCACGGTGCATTAGGAAGGATATCCATCCTAAACTTACCTTCTCCACCGCCACTCTAATGGATATTATTAGTTACACATAAAATATCAAGGAAAAAGAAATTCATACGTGTACACATTACTTAATCAATATTTCCTACCTTTTTCAACTCCTTCTGACATGCTGTCTTCTAAATCAATAATGAGGCGACCCGACTCGCTTTGTCCTTCGTCATCTTCATCAGATACATAAGTTTTGACTGAAGAGTTACTGGAGTGATTAACATAAGTATAATTAGCTCTATAATTAGCATGAGCAAGGGGTTGATGATGCATGTTGTTGTGAGCAGGGTGACTCTGTTGAGATGGATGCGCATACTGGATAATGGGGGTGAAGTGTGACCTACTCTGGCAATCCAGCATTTCATTCCTTCTAATTGGATGAGACACGTAATTGGCATGGGATGAATGGGTTGGATAAGCGTGGTTTGGTGAACAGACAACTGGGACGGGTTGCTTATTTGTACTAACGTCAGGGCCATGCCTGTATACGTCCCTTTCTTGCCAACAATTGGCTAAATTAGCTCTGTGATGTGTTGGAGGAGGAGCCTCCTCGTCCACATCCTCTAAGGGCAAGAGCTCCGGCAAAGGCTTTTGATAAGGAAGCACTGGTTCATTTTCTCTCCAGTAAACCTGATCAGGATACGCTAAATGAGGCGAACGGCTCCGACTTCCAAATGATTCAGGCGAAGGTGGTAGAGTGGCCGCGTACGGTGGACACTCTTCTTGATATCTAAGGCGTTCCTGATAGCCAGGCGAAGGCGATCCTTCATAGGACCTTGGAGGGGAGTGCTCCTCAGGATATCTTGAGCGAGCTTCGTATGGAAATGGTGATACCTGATCGCCACAAGGTGTGGAATTGAAATAGTGTGGGCTTGGAGACGGTGATGACTTTTGAAGTGATCTTTTAGTGACATGACTATGGGATGATAAATCTGTGGCAGACTGTTGTGCAGAATGGTTGTCAGGCCAAGGAATCAGTGCCGGAAGTTCATCGTATTTTGCACAGTTTGAGCACCTCTGCTTCTGCTGAGCTGGAAGAGGAGTGTAATGCTGATTATTATATTGAAATCAATACAAAAACTCTTACAACTAAGCCTATTGAACTAAAAAATTACAATAGATACTTTTTTCTTTACAATAATCCCTTAGCTATATACATTTTTTCATACATATAATGCCAATTATATTCGTTTCTGGGAGGATTAGTAATAAATTTGCAGAAACAAAACAAAAATTCTTAACAATATATTCATTAACAAAAACTCATCTCTACTTCAAAATTTTACTTTAAAGCAATTTCATCACTAGTTTCATACTTATTTAAAGGAATATTTTAACTGGCTGAACAAAATTAAACATAATAAATTCTAATTACAAAGAAACGAGAACATATACTTCACTACAACGAAAATGCAAAGTTAACACAATAAGTCTCGAATTTGTTATATAAAAGAAGAACAAACAAATATTAATCAACAGTATATTACTAAAATGATTAGAAGGACATAATAGTCTGCTTACCAAAGTTGCAAAACATAAGTTTAAGAAACTCACTCCCTGGTTTCATTCGACGTTCACATGGATGCTGTCTCCATCACCCGATCATGCACGACGCAGGCATTGTTCTTACTGTGCCTCAGCTGTTTAGGTTGCCGGAGAGGAGGGTAGATCCTGCCGCATTCAAGTCAGAGCTGGTGGAAGCCCAGTTATAGGTCATAACTTGAAGGATTCTAGGGGTGGACACCTCTATTATTAACCCTGGCTACATCTCAGGCCTCCTAGAGTGAATCATTACCTACTCCTAACCTGTGATGGGAATTTTTATATACTTTTGCATGTAAAAACTAATCCACAACGTGAGTTTCTTATTACCTCTGAATGATCGCAGTTCTTTCCAAAACATGGTGCCGTACTGATCGCCAACTATGCTGCAGAACTCCTGACGGGACAACTGTTGGAGGGAAATGCCATCCGTAATCCTGAAGCCTCTCAGGTCTACTTCGTGGGTGTCAACACCGCGTTTTCTGCAGACGTAAGTAGCCCATTCTTCGCATTGCTGTTTTAAAGGAAACTTAAGTCAGTGCTTGCTGTCTAAAGAATATTGTAATTAGTTTGTTGGTGTTATTTCTGGGCCCAATAATTAATTTCTAACTTAAAGAAAATTCGACATGAGGGAAAGGCAGTGTAGCAGTGATACTTAATTGGGAGGGATCCGAGTTGGAGACAGGAGTTTGACCCGCATATATGGGCGCTTCTCACTGTATTATTGTCAATGTCCAATCCCCGCTAATAAACTGTCACAACTATGCTCCCTTTCTCTCAACTTGTAAAAATTAAGTCAGATATTAATTACTGATCCCAGAAATGGGACAAAGGAACAGTTCCATATGTTTCTTAATCAAAGAGTATAAGTAGACAGTCATTATTATGTGGTAAATATTGACATAGTCGCTCCATTGTTTTCTATACGATTGCAAGTACCAGGGCAAACACAAGAGGGAAATACTGAATTTGCCATTCTGCTAAACTGAGGTAAAAATCCCACATGTGTCCCAATTAAGGAATTTGAATAGACTTAGTAGAAGGCTATTGTCCCTCAACTTTTTTTTTTTTTTGCACGTCTAGAAGTACCTGGGTGTAAAAAAAAAAATAAAAAAGGAGATGCGATATTCTTGCCCAATTTCTGGCCTGAAACTATGCCCAGGTAGTCTGGAAAAATACTGGGGAAATACCCAATTATCCGGTCCATAAAGAAGAAGAAGAAGAAGAAGAAGAAGAAGAAGAAGAAGAGGAGGAGAAGTCTTGGATTAATAATAAAAATAATAGTCACAATAATAATAATAATAATAATAATAATAATAATAATAATAATAATAATAATAATAATAATCTATAGGAATTACAGAATTATTTTTGGGGAAAACCTGAGCACCATCTTGATGACTAGGAAAGTATCCACCCGCGAACACTCGTGCACATTCCTTTAATATTTGAAAAGAATGACCGCGGTCGGTCACGAGAGCTCGCGTCTGGAAACGATCGCAAAATATGTGAAACAAAAATATGATATTCGGTGATTTTATCATTGCCTATCTATCTATCTATCTATCTAAATAGATAGATAGACATTATCTCTACCCACCTTTCCTTCCCAGACGCAGATGTGGACATCCAGGTAGGAGTGCCTGTGTCCGTCATGGCTGGACATCCTCCGATGGACATCTTCTGGGTGACGAGACATCAACATTATCCTATAAAAAACTCCTTCTTGACCTTTTGACCTTTGTACACCAATACCAATGGGCACTTCTGTCTCTGAAATGAATTGAATATTACGGTATTAGATATCGAATGTGTTTTAATGTGGATTGTGTGTGTATGTGTGAGTGTTTTAATTAGATTTGTTAATATATACATAAACGTACTTTATATATATATATATATATATATATATATATATATATATATATATATATATATATATATATATATATATATATATATATATATATATTCTTTCTTTTTATTTGATAAATATTTATGTATTTATTTTTTTTTATATTTATATTCAATTTTCGTCTTTAAATTCACATTTGTCTCTATGATTTCTCTTCTTCTTCTTCTTCTTCTTTTTTCTTCTTCTTCTTCTTCTTCTTTTTTTCTTCTTCTTCTTTATACTTCGACTCCTTTTATGCACTCATGAATATATAAATAAACGCACATACATGAATTCATATATGTCTCTCAAAATAATAATAATAATAATAATAATAATAATAATGATAATAATGATAATAATAACAATAATGATAATAATAATAATAATGATAATAATAATAATAATGATAAAAATAAAAATAAAAATAATAATAATAATAAGCTGTTGGTAAAATAATAATAATGATAATAATAATAATAATAATAATAACAATAATAATAATAATAGTAATAATAATAATAACAATAATAATAATAATAATAATAATAATCTATTGGTAATAATAGTAATGGTTTGTACAGACATACTTCGCTAAGAATCTCGTGAGACAAAAAAAGAAATTAGGCTTTATATATCTATCTATATTCAAAGACCATGATCCCCGCTTTAAGTCAGGAAAGATGGCCGAGTTAATTTTTATGAGTGGCAGGGGACTGTGGAGGCGGTATACTCGTCCTCCAGACTAGGATAGAAGTCACCCAGTTTAGAGAGAGAGAGAGAGAGAGAGAGAGAGAGAGAGAGAGAGAGAGAGAGAGAGAGAGAGAGAGAGAGAGAGAGTATTAAATATGAGTATATGAATTAACGAGATATCAAGATATTGAGAGAGAGAGAGAGAGAGAGAGAGAGAGAGAGAGAGAGAGAGAGAGAGAGAGAGAGAGAGAGAATAAACTTATAATAAATATTGAAAAAAGTCTGAGAATCCAGCCAAATTCCCCATGGGGAGAACTGGGGGATAATACCATTATCCCAAGGGCCGGTCCCATGCAAGGGCATTCACTAGCAAGGTCGTTGGGGTTAATGTGCAAATACTGCACACCTTTTTTCACCTGTTTACTGTAATGATTCAAGGAAATAATGATCAAAAGTGCATCGTCATCTCTCTCTCTCTCTCTCTCTCTCTCTCTCTCTCTCTCTCTCTCTCTCTCTCTCTCTCTCTCTCTCTCTCTCTCTCCATACATACATACACTAATACGTATATATATCTATATCTATATCTATATCTATATATATATATATATATATATATATATATATATATATATATATATATATATATATATATATATATATATATATATATATATATATATATATTCTCTTCCTCTCTCTCTCTCTCTCTCTCTCTCTCTCTCTCTCTCTCTCTCTCTCTCTCTCTCTCTCTCTAAATTGTGTAAGTTCTATCCTAGTTTGGAGGACGAGTATACCGCCTCATTTATCATTCTCTCTCTCTCTCTCTCTCTCTCTCTCTCTCTCTCTCTCTCTATATATATATATATATATATATATATATATATATATATATATATATATATATATATATATATATATATATCTTTCTCTCTCTCTTCCTTGAGAAGACTGGTATTACTGACTGAGCATATATATATATATATATATATATATATATATATATATATATATATATATATATATATATATATATATATATATATATATATAAAGACA
>JAXCGZ010017117.1:55000-65000 GCA_037179515.1 Halocaridina rubra | reverse complement strand
TAAAGAAAAAAAATGCAACAGACCTTACTGTTATTTGTTAATTTTGTTGATTGGTTTGCCCCCATGGATTCCGAGCTCAGAGACAGTGAACCTAATTGTGCTGCTGACTGAATCTGGGCAAATGCTTACCGAGAGGCCATTGAAGCAGGAGCTAATTTCATTGTCCACAATTGAATCACCCAAATATTGGGCAAAAGTGAAGATTGGGTTACTGACAGCTGGAAGAAGGGATATGACACCCAGACATGCAAAGGCATCAATGAAGAATCTTGAGTGCGACACTGACCTTTTCAAGTTGCTGCCCCGATCATACTGCGCAAGACCGCAGGCATTGCATGACGCGTGAAGTTTCAGTATAATGAGGGTATGAAATATTCTCTATTGCTTCAGCAATACTGAAATGTAATAACCCTCTAGGAAGAAGTTATGTACCACCCTGTTTGTATGTATACACACACACACACACACACACACACACACACACACACACACACACACACACACACACACACACACACTTTATATATGAGAGAGATAAAAGTGGTATTACTTTGCTTATGAGCAGCTCTGTAACCGGTCAAACAAGTATAGCTAAACAAAATATTTAGATTGCATATACCATTGGTGCAAGCATTTTGATGTTTTGTTGACCTTTGGCATGCCAATCCCGCTCAAAAATTATCACCTGTTTATTTGGTTCCTTCACATATAACCACTTTGGATATAAATAAAAAATTTTTTTTTTACTTTTCTAGTCACCAAGTTTGGCAGAAGATAGGAATAATAACTGTAATATAGCATCCATTTAATTTTATCTCCCAGCTTGCTTACACGTTGGAACATAATCTTACCTACTGGAGGTATTAATTTGGACTGAAGTTTGCCTCTCGACCCCAGTCATTATCACCTATTTATCTAGTTCCACCTTTTGTGAATCACATTGCCAAAATGTCTTAGTGTAAATCGCAATTTGGAACAGATTCTCTCCCAATGGAGTCAATTATTTGGTCAAATGTTTGCCTCCCAAGCTAAATAATTATCACCGGTCGAGCAATCTCATAAAATATAATTTTTTTCTTATCTTCCTAACTGCCAGGAGACTGGAAAAAACATCTTACTCATTGAAGGGACTATCAACAATTAATCTTGTTTACCAGCATACTGGAACAGCCTTATCTGTAAGCACAAGGAAATTGAATGGGTGATTTCAATGCTTGACACTAGGCACCGGGAAATTCTATCGCATTGGTCCTGTGATAAGGGAAGACCTATCGTTTCACCACAGTTGACGATTTAGAACTATATCTGAAGAAGTCATGACGATTTAGAACTATTTCTGAAGAAGTCATGACGATTTAGAACTATTTCTGAAGAAGTCATGACGATTTAGAACTATTTCTGAAGAAGTCATGACGAATTAGAACTATTTCTGAAGAAGTCATGACGATTTAGAACTATTTCTGAAGAAGTCATGACGATTTAGAACTATTTCTGAAGAAGTCATGACGATTTAGAACTATTTCTGAAGAAGTCATGACGATTTAGAACTATTTCTGAAGCAAACCTAACCCAAATGAAAGGCTCTTACATCTAATTTCCCTAAATATGTGTATATGAGTCCTACAAATTATTAATCACATCATCTTTATCGGTTCGAGCCCACCACAGGACATTAAAAAGGGTTTTCAGTTTTAATCCCCCAGCTACAAACAGTCTTGCGTCTACACCCATTCATGGGAACTAACTGTGACCCCACAGATTGGTGCTCTGCTGATCTGGGAATCTGTCTAAAAATAATTATGCCGACTAAGGACATATTTAAACCATTAGACAGACTCTTTTCATACATACTACAGGTATTATTTTGGTCAGTGTTCTGTTGATATAGGTAGGTGTATCACCATTACCATATAGACCAAGGAATAATTATGCTGACTAAGGACATATATAAACCATTAGACAGACTCTTTTCTTACATACTACAGGTATTATTTTGGTCAGTGTTCTGTTGATATAGGTAGGTGTATCACCATTGCCATATAGACCAAGGAATAATTATAAGGATTCCCTAGAAATAGAAATGCATTCTATTCACATATATTCCAAATTATTTCAATATGCCTTCTTTACATTGTTACAAAGAGTCTTCATATGTAACACCGCTCCGATATATATATATATATATATATATATATATATATATATATATATATATATATATATATATATATATTCATAAATGCATTTTACATACTTGTACAAGACATGTCCATACCAGACAGCTTTACTGTACATACATACAAGCAGGCAGATAGAACAGGTAGGTAGTTAAGCAGTAGGTAGGTAAGTAGGTTGAGTGCTGATTGGTAGGTAGGTAAGGAAGGACCGATAAAAGTGCTTAGTAATGTTTTTTTTTTTATGTCGGCTACCCCCCATTTGGGGGAGACAGCCAAGGTAGATAGATAGTAATGTTATTTGGTCGAAAAACACAGAATTCCAGATAAGTGCTTGGTAATGTTATTTGGTCGAAAAACACAGAATTCCAGATAAGTGCTTAGTAATGTTATTTGGTCGAAAAACACAGAACTCCAGATAAGTGCTTGGTAATGTTATTTGGTCGAAAAACGCAGAATTCCAGATAAGTGCTTGGTAATGTTATTTGGTCGAAAAACACAGAATTCCAGATAAGTGCTTGGTAGTTATTTGGTCGAAAAACACAGAATTCCAGATAAGTGCTTAGTAATGTTATTTGGTCGAAAAACACAGAATTCCAGATAAGTGCTTGGTAATGTTATTTGGTCGAAAAACACAGAATTCCAGATAAGTGCTTAGTAATGTTATTTGGTCGAAAAACACAGAATTCCATATAAGTGCTTAGTAATGTTATTTGGTCGAAAAACACAGAATTCCAAGACTCAATTATCTTTGTATGAAGTAGGAAAAATACCAAAAGAAAAACATTCTTAAATGGAGGGGGTGTGGGGGGGACAAAGGAGTTCTTAAATGGAGGGGGTGTGTGGGGGGGAGACAAGGGAGATTCTCCTGTCTCGTCTGTCTTGCTCTTGTTGATGTTTACATAATGTTAATCTTGTGCTTCTCGAAGGCAAATCTGCAGATGTTTATCGTGAGTTTTACTGCAAAAAATACTGTCTACTTTTCAGGCCACTTCTCTACAAAATTTTCTATTTAATTTTAGCTCTGCATGCCATTTTTTTCTTATATCCAATATAAATATATTTCTCAAACAGATTTTGTGTTCTATTCCTATATCTCTCCTGTTATTCCGATTTCGAGAGATTTTGTCTTCTATTCCTACCTCTTTTCTGTATTCAGATTTCGATAGATTTTGTCTTCTATTCCTATATTTTTTTATTATTCAGATTTCGACAGCTTTTGTATTCTATTCCAATATATTTTCTGTTATTCAGATTTCGACAGATTTCGTCTTCTATTCCTATATCTTTTCTGTTATTCAGATTTCGACAGATTTTGTCTTCTATTCCAATATCTGTTCTGTTATTCAGATTTCTTGTCTATCCTTCAAGATCTTTGACAGGTTCTACAATACCTGTCTTCATCTCTTTTCTTCTGTTCTTCTATTTTCTTGTCTATCCTTCAGGTTCTGTTACACCAGTATCCTTTCTTTTCTCTTTTCTGTTCTTATGCTGTCTATCCTTCATGTTCTGTAACACCTCTGTTTTATTCTGTCTTTTCTCTTTTCTTGTCTATCCTTCAGGTTCTGTAACACCTCTTTTTTATTCTGTCTTTTCTCTTTTCTTGTCTATCCTTCAGGTTCTGTAACACCTCTTGTTTATTCTGTCTTTTCTCTTTTCTTGTCTATCCTTCAGGTTCTGTAACACCTCTTGTTTATTCTGTCTTTTCTCTTTTCTTGTCTATCCTTGATGTTCTGTAACACCTCTTTTTTATTCTGTCTTTTCTCTTTTCTTGTCTATCCTTCAGGTTCTGTAACACCTCTTGTTTATTCTGTCTTTTCTCTTTTCTTGTCTATCCTTCAGGTTCTGTAACACCTCTTTGTTATTCTGTCTTTTCCCTTTTCTTGTCTATCCTTCAGGTTCTGTAACACCTCTTGTTTATTCTGTCTTTTCTCTTTTCTTGTCTATCCTTCAGGTTCTGTAACACCTCTTGTTTATTCTGTCTTTTCTCTTTTCTTGTCTATCCTTGATGTTCTGTAACACCTCTTTTTTATTCTGTCTTTTCTCTTTTCTTGTCTATCCTTCATGTTCTGTAACACCTCTGTTTTATTCTGTCTTTTCTCTTTTCTTGTCTATCCTTCAGGTTCTGTAACACCTCTTTTTTATTCTGTCTTTTCTCTTTTCTTGTCTATCCTTCAGGTTCTGTAACACCTCTTGTTTATTCTGTCTTTTCTCTTTTCTTGTCTATCCTTCAGGTTCTGTAACACCTCTTGTTTATTCTGTCTTTTCTCTTTTCTTGTCTATCCTTGATGTTCTGTAACACCTCTTTTTTATTCTGTCTTTTCTCTTTTCTTGTCTATCCTTCATGTTCTGTAACACCTCTGTTTTATTCTGTCTTTTCTCTTTTCTTGTCTATCCTTGATGTTCTGTAACACCTCTTTTTTATTCTGTCTTTTCTCTTTTCTTGTCTATCCTTCAGGTTCTGTAACACCTCTTGTTTATTCTGTCTTTTCTCTTTTCTTGTCTATCCTTCAGGTTCTGTAACACCTCTTGTTTATTCTGTCTTTTCTCTTTTCTTGTCTATCCTTGATGTTCTGTAACACCTCTTTTTTATTCTGTCTTTTCTCTTTTCTTGTCTATCCTTCAGGTTCTGTAACACCTCTTGTTTATTCTGTCTTTTCTCTTTTCTTGTCTATCCTTCAGGTTCTGTAACACCTCTTGTTTATTCTGTCTTTTCTCTTTTCTTGTCTATCCTTGATGTTCTGTAACACCTCTTTTTTATTCTGTCTTTTCTCTTTTCTTGTCTATCCTTCATGTTCTGTAACACCTCTGTTTTATTCTGTCTTTTCTCTTTTCTTGTCTATCCTTGATGTTCTGTAACACCTCTTTTTTATTATGTCTTTTCTCTTTTCTTGTCTATCCTTCAGGTTCTGTAACACCTCTTGTTTATTCTGTCTTTTCTCTTTTCTTGTCTATCCTTTAGGTTCTGTAACACCTCTTGTTTATTCTGTCTTTTCTCTTTTCTTGTCTATCCTTGATGTTCTGTAACACCTCTTTTTTATTCTGTCTTTTCTCTTTTCTTGTCTATCCTTCATGTTCTGTAACACCTCTGTTTTATTCTGTCTTTTCTCTTTTCTTGTCTATCCTTGATGTTCTGTAACACCTCTTTTTTATTCTGTCTTTTCTCTTTTCTTGTCTATCCTTCAGGTTCTGTAACACCTCTTGTTTATTCTGTCTTTTCTCTTTTCTTGTCTATCCTTCAGGTTCTGTAACACCTCTTGTTTATTCTGTCTTTTCTCTTTTCTTGTCTATCCTTGATGTTCTGTAACACCTCTTTTTTATTCTGTCTTTTCTCTTTTCTTGTCTATCCTTCATGTTCTGTAACTCCTGTATTTGTTTTTTCTCTTTTCTGTTCTTATGCTGTCTCTCCTTCATGTTCTGTAACACCTCTGTTTTATTCTGTCTTTTCTCTTTTCGTGTCTATCCTTCAGGTTCTGTAACACCTCCTTTTTATTCTGTCTTTTCTCTTTTCTTGTCTATCCTTCAGGTTCTGTAACTCCTGTATCCTTTCTTTTCTCTTTTCTGTTATTATTTTGTTTCTTTCTCTTTGTTTTGTTGTTATTTTACAATTATGGCAAATGATACTTTTGTTAAGCAATAAAGTTGTTTTTGTCAATGAAGAATAGGGGAGTTGTCTTGACCTTAATAATAATAATAATAATAATAATAATAATAATAATAATAATAATAATAATAATAGTATTATTATTAACAATAATAATAATAATAATAAACATAATAATAATAATAATAATGAGTAATAATAATAATAATGGTTATAATAATAATAATAATAAACATAATAATAATAATAATGAGTAATAATAATAATAATGGTTATAATAATAATAATAATAATATTAATAATAACAATAATAATAATATTAATAATAATAATAATAATAATAATAATAATAATAATAATAATAAAAATAATAATAATAATGGTTATAATAATAATAATGCTACATATTGTTGTTACATTCTTTCCTTCTAAAAGGTCATATTACATGAACTTTATAATGGAGGTCATATTATAATGGAGGTCATATTATAACGGAGGTCAAGCGATAGCTAAGAATTAAAATATCCTGATGATTTTAGAGAATTACCTCAAGAGATTTTAAATATTTTCTTTGCAATTTATGAAACAATTTGGAGAGGTGAGAAACTGTCCTCTCTCTCTCTCTCTCTCTCTCTCTCTCTCTCTCTCTCTCTCTCTCTCTCCTCTCTCTCTCTCTCTCGCAAGAAAAACCCTTCACTTTCATTAAGACATTAAATATTCTATATTCAAATTTAAAGAGGTGAACTCTCTCTCTCTCTCTCTCTCTCTCTCTCTCTCTCTCTCTCTCTCTCTCTCTCTCTCTCTCTCTCTCTCTCTCTACTCTGAAGTTAGCAAAACACATTCTTAATCAGTGTTTACTTAAATGCAATATATACCTCAGTATATTTTATCCTGAGCACGTGAATTCGTGTTCTAAAAAATATCAAAATCAAACAGAAATAAACTTCTACATCTACTTCCAATCTACAAAACCACTATTCTAACTGTAAACAGTAGGGTAGTCAACAAGAATAGTGTCCAAATTTTCTTCGGAATATTTTAAAAGCTCTCATTGTGTGATAAACTAGATTACTAGAGCATTGTAATCATGGCACATATTTAGTTTTAATATGGCATGCTAAAAACACTCCATGAAGTCATGTTAAAAAGCAGAGTGGCGCTAGGCGACTAGTTCAAGCTAGCTTACAGCGGTATGAACCAACTAAACACTAACACTTATAAAAACAACTTCTTCTTCTTCTTTTTGTTCAAGCGAAGCTTGCACGACAGGATGGCAACGTTCAAGTGAAGTCCCTAAAACAGGCTGAAAACTTCACCCTCAGAAAACCGTTAAAAGCCGTTATAACCGTTGGAAACGATTGGCACGTTTAAACTTTTGAAAAGTCGACCAATACAGGTTTAAATAATCCCATATACATATTTGGTTAGTTCTCGTGATGGTTTTGGGTTTTATAGATAAATATCGTTTTCTGATAATATTCAGTGAGGTCCTTGCCAGTAATGGCGGTTACAGAGAAAGTTTGAATTTGAATTGGGGAGGGGGTGAATTGAAGTATCAAAATATCCTAATCATGAGGTTTATTAGACTTTCGTAAGTTCCTTTCGCTTTGCAGAATTAAAACAGGTTGTTTTTTTAAGACACAGTGAGGTCCTGAAGTTAGATAACCACTGCTAGCGAGCGTTTGAATTTAAACAATAAAACGCTTAAGCCTTTAAAACCCCTACTTTAAAACATTCTTTAAATGAGTTTTATTAGGATTAAATTAATTCCTTTCAGTTTCAGGAGTTAATATTGACCCTATGTGATGTTTTCTGGTTCGTCAATGACTTCTTGAACGGGCCAGAAGACAGTCACCCCCAAAAAAATCTAAATAGCCAAGCAATGGTTCCTAGTAGCATGAACACACGAGGAGAGACGTCTTTTTTTTGGCAACCTATATGGAGTTTTTTTTTTTTTTTTTTTTTGCAACGTATATGATGAGAACCAAACGATATTGAACACGCAGGTTATATATATATATATATATATATATATATATATATATATATATATATATATATATATATATATATATATATTATTTCATTATTTTTCCAGTTTTCTTCATAATTTTCAACCATTCATCGCGTGTATATATATATTCTGCGTGTTTAAATACGTTTTTTTTTTTTTTTTTATGAATGTGACACAGGACGGTCCCCCCGATAAACAAATAAAATCTGCTCTCATCGGGCCTGGACAAAAAGTAAACATAGAGAGAAACAGAGATGGGGAGTGTTGTGACTTGTCAAATTGAAGGGATAATAAGAGGTGGGTAACGAATATCCAAGAATATTCGGTGTTAATGTAGGCATAGAAAGAGAACCGTAACTGAAGGAAGACTGCAACATCGAACTGTCCTTGGACAGTTAAGTCTAAAAATATTTTTGGTTGGGTATGTTCTCTCTCTCTCTCTCCTCTCTCTCTCTCTCTCTCTCTCTCTCTCTCTCTCTCTCTCTCTCTATCTATCTATCTATTAATCTATCTACTCCTCCTCCTCCTTCCTCCGATCTCCCCATTCCCTTGGAGGAAAAAGAGTGATAATTTGTCTGGCCATGTGCGGTCAAAAAACTCCAGTGTCACACCACACACGGACAACGTCAAAATCGGTGATTTTTTGTAAATGTGACCAGATAATCTCTCTCTCTCTCTCTCTCTCTCTCTCTATATATATATATATATATATATATATATATATATATATATATATATATATATATATATATATATATATATATATATATATATATATATATGGGATTATGATGAGGTTAGGTTAGGTTAAGTTAGACAGGTGCTAAATAGGGATACAAGCCGGCTCGATTCCGTTCCAGTCCCAATCCCGGCTCAACGGAAGCCTCCAAAGTGCTAGAGAAATGCGGAAACCCCATATAATCATGAGAAAAGTTGCTAATAAAGAGGGTATCCCCAATGGTTACAAAAGAAATAAAGCATAAAATGTTTCATCTCCCTCATCCCCTTCAGTCTCGTCCTACCACGCAAGGAATACGATGGTAAATTTCCTTTTCGCCGATACTAAGGCTATCGCCTTCAGTAGCCTCATACGACAGGCAGGGAACGCGGATATTGAACGCAAATATGATTATTTAAATTAAGAAAAAAGTTTGGTAATTGTACAAGTTGCTAAGCATCCTCTCTCTCTCTCTCTCTCTCTCTCTCTCTCTCTCTCTTCTCTCTCTCTCTCTCTCTCTCTCTCTCTCTCTCTCTCTCTCTTTCTCTCTCTCTCACACCACACACACACACACACACACACACACAAACACAAACACACACACTTTTCAATTTTTGTTCTCCTGGGGATGGTGGCAACAGTACCGCTTCCGTGTTCACCTGCGTATCGAGAAAGTTGATTAAATGGGGAGGAACGACGGGACTGGGAATCCTTTCCTGTGTATTTTCCAACCGCAAAATCAAAGTTTTGATCTGACTTAGGAAAGGAATAATACTTCATATATATATATATATATATATATATATATATATATATATATATATATATATATATATATATATATGTGTGTGTGTGTGTGTGTGTGTGTGTGTGTGTGTGTGTGTGTGTGTGTGTGTGTGTAAATATAGATAAAAAATATAAAAAGTCAGTTCAGTAGATGTCCTTTGTGTTAGTGTGTATGTGTACGTCCATAAATGTGGTTACCTACTTGTCCTTACGAGAAAGAGCTTTATGCTTGCAAAGTCACTTCTACCATTTTTTTATTTAGAACTTCGAATAATTTTAGCACTGACCATATTCTTGCTTAGCGCATTCTAATACCCTTATCAGTTATTTCTTAGGTCACTGAAGTACTATCTTACATCCTGTGTGTACGTGCGCACGAATGTACGTGGCCATACGCGTGTGTGTGAATGAGCGCATTTCATTAATTAATACTTTATTTATTTTTTTAAGTCTGGGACCATAATTTCATTCATTGATTCTGTGAATTACATATTTATTGCCCGTGACGTCATAGGATGAATAGACGCAAACTACTAGAAAGTGACGTCTCAGAACTCTCTCTCTCTCTCTCTCTCTCTCTCTCTCTCTCTCTCTCTCTCTCTCTCTCTCTCTCTCTCTCTCTGATAGTAACTAATAGTAATACACTTTATTTCCATTTAATACAATGGGTATTCGTCAGCCAGGGCAAGCCCCAACCCCCCACT
>JAXCGZ010017117.1:27500-40000 GCA_037179515.1 Halocaridina rubra | reverse complement strand
CGCATGGAGACAATTTAGGTCTTTCTGAAGTTCACTACCATTGTTCTCGTCTTTTACTCTTTTCACAATCTCTGCATCATCTGCAAACATATTCATAAAGGAATTTACATAATACAAGGATCAAAAGTCAAAAGAGGCCCTAAAACTGATCCTTGTAGAACCCCACAACTAACCCTTCTCCTGTCAGACAATGACTCTGCGTGTACGTGATTGTGTGTTTGTATGTGTGTCGGTGTGTGTGCAATATATATATATATATATATATATATATATATATATATATATATATATATATATATATATATATATATATACATATACATATATATATATATATATATATATATATATATATATATATATATATATATATATATATATATATACAGGTATATATATATTAAGGAAGCCCATCAGTGAAACAAAACTTATAAAACAATGCTATATTTCGGATCCTAACTGGATCCCTTCTCATGCACAGCTTGAGAAGGGATCCAGTTAGGATCCGAAATATAACATTGTTTTATAAGTTTGGTTTCACTGATGGGCTTCCTTACTATTTAGTGCTGTATGCTAACAGTTTGTACTTATTTATTTATATGTATATATATATATATATATATATATATATATATATATATATATATTTATATATTATATATATATATATATATATATATATATATATATATATATATATATATATATATATATATATATATATTTATACAAACACGCATATATAGATATATATATATATATATATATAATATATATATATATATATATATATATATATATATATATATATATATATATATATATATACAAACACGCATATATATATATATATATATATATATATATATATATATATATATATATATATATATATATATATATATATATATATATATATATATATATATATATATATATATATATATATATATATATATATATGTATATATATATATATATATATATATATATATATATATATTATATATATATATATATAATATATTTTTAATACACACACACACGCATATATAAATATATATATATATATATATATATATATATATATATATATATATATATATATATATATATATATATATATATATATATATATATATATATATATATATATATATATATATATAGAGAGAGAGAGAGAGAGAGAGAGAGAGAGAGAGAGAGAGAGAGAGAGAGAGAGAGAGAGAGTACTGGTTAACACAAGATTTTTCCCACTAGGGTCGCAACATGCCCTCAATATGCATGATGCAGCCTCTCTCTCTCTCTCTCTCTCTCTCTCTCTCTCTCTCTCAATATGCCCTTTATACAGGTCTTTAGCTGACATTAGTATATATAATAGTAGTGGCAGTAGCAGTAATAATGGCAAAGGAAACATAGTGTTAGTAGTAGTAGTAGTAGTAGTAGTAGTAGTAGTAGTAGTAGTAGTAATAGTAGTAGTAGTCTTTCTCTTATACATAAAGATAATTTATTAAATTAAAGTTAAACAAATGTCATTAAATCGAATCTAGTAGCTAGTAAATCTATTAAGTCATATCTTAATATCTAGAATATATGTCAGAATAAATCTGTTATTAAATCAACTCTAGTTTACGTCACAGACTCTATTTTCTACCAAGGGCTAGGACGGTTGCCTTCTTGCAAAGGACTTGTTTTGGCAGATGTAATCGTTACCTTGAGTGCATGCCCTTGTTAACCTCAGACCGTGGCAGGGCGCGAATCTATTAGATCAAATCTTGTAGCCATAGGTTCAGATATTAAATTTGGACAGACGACAATGAACGAAAAAAATTATAAAAGGTTTTAATGGGAAGTTTTGATTTTTTTTTAAATATATTTTACTGTAAATTTCTAATTTTAAATTCAAATTAACGTAATATTTAAATACTAACATATTGAAATTGCCAAATTACTTAATGTGTAATTTTTTTTTAATAGGTAACAAATTTGGAGTTTCTGGAAGATATATTTTGAAGTGTAGTTTGACCCGGGGTAATAAATCACCGAATCTAAATAAAGAGAATTTTCTAGACTTTAAGAATTAATTCAGCCTTGACCAGTAGCAACTATTAGAATTTATCTCTCTCTCTCTCTCTCTCTCTCTCTCTCTCTCTCTCTCTCTCTCTCTCTCTCTCACTCACTCACTCACTCACTCACTCACTCACTCACTCACTCTCTCTCTCTCTAGGGATGATCTGGTTGCCCTGCAGAAGTGCGTGCACACGGAGTATTGGCAGAAATTTACGGATAGTATTAACCATCAGACTAGCGCTGGGACTATGTGGCATCTTATAAGGAAGGCTGTCAAGAAGAAACCCACCTGTGCTCTACACCACAGTCCACTTGAGTATGCTCAGGACCTCATTACTACCTGGTCAGCACAGTCACAAACTTGCAACCTTCCCGGGAACGTTCAAGAGGCACTCTCCACCCACCGCAGTGTTCGTAACCTCCGCCTAATGGGTGCATTACTACAGACGGATGAAGAGGATGACATCCTATTCACAGAGGATGAACTACGACGTGCTCTTGCTAGGATTAAGGCTACTGCCCCTGGGGAGGATGGTCTTACATATCAAGTTCTCCGTCTTCTTCAGAAAGTTCCTGGTAACCCCCTACTGCAGCTCTTCAATCATTGCTTTTGCTTGGGGCATGTGCCCTCTGCCTAGACCAGAAGCACTATTATTCCTCTACCAAAACCTGGAACCGACAAATTTAGGTCTATCTCCCTCACCTCCTGCTTCAGCAAAGTGTTTGAACGCATCCTTCTTGCCCGGCTCATGCACCGTCTACAGGATAAACTCTCCCCCAGTCTTTATGGTTTCCTCCCACAACGGAGCACACATCACTGCCTCGCTGAACTCTACACCCGTCTTTCTCCCACCAGTGTGATCGCCTTCCTGGACCTCAAATCTGCCTTCGATATAGCCAACAGGGAAATTACTCTTGACCAGCTGGTGGACTTTGGAGTTCGGGGGAACATACTGAAATGGATACGGGGATATCTCTGCAACAGAACATCAAGTGTCCTTTTTAAAGGGTTGTATAGCTCCTATGAACGGTTTGAACTGGGTACTCCTCAGGGGGGTGTGCTAAGTCCTTTTCTATTCAATATCCTTATGCATCGTCTACGCTCTCTCCTTCCTGTCATCCCCGGTACTACAGTTACCTGCTATGCGGACGACATATGCATCCACACGACCTCAACTCACGACCTTCAGCACATGCTCCATGATTTGTACGTGTCTGCTACCTCCTGTGGCCTTATTATCTCCCCAGAAAAAAGCAGCATTTTTACTTCACGCAACTGCAGAGCACTGCCCGCATTCGCCATGGGTGGTAATGTCATCCCTCACTGCACACAGTACACGTATTTAGGTGCACCAGTCCGGATCACCCCAGCTATACCTGCACGTCAACGAATTCATCCCTTTGTGAAGAGCCTTCTTGACCGCCTGGAGCCCCGCTTCGCACCTGTCAAGTGACTTGCCAACAATGCTGCAGGAGTCTCCATCCCAGTGGCGAGGACCCTCTACATCCTACTACTTCGGTCAGTGGTTGACTATCTGTCTCCTGCCTTGTGTCAACTTCCTAGACCAGCTCTCGAGCCTCTTGAAAAGTTCCAGAATCGAGTCATGAGATTTATCTTGGGATGTTCTCTCTCTACCCGTATTGTGAGTATGCAGTTAGAGCTCAACTTGCCCCCTCTTGTGGAGAGGATTTATGCCAATGTGTCCTATTTTACTGTTAAGTGTCTTCACTACCCCTTTCTTGCTCCGTACTTCTCTGCTGTCATGAGGACGTCCCTTGATCCAGACGCACCCAGGCTCCCACTTCGAGCAGGAGGTCATAACCTTATCAGGGTGGTGAGTGACATTCTCCGTGGCCTTGACATCGACCTGCCAGTGCAGGCGGCTGTCCCAGATTTACCATCCTGGCGTGTCCCCCTCCCCGCTGTCACATATACACCGACCTCGAAGGATGTCTATCCCCCCTTGCAGAGACAGTTAGCTCTGGAGACTATTGCTGATGTGTCCATGTCTGTCCCTGCAGCACACCACGTCTATGTTGATGGTTCTGTGCAAGCAGATGGGAGGGCGGCATGTGCTGTGTTTTCCCCCACCATGGAGCCGCCTGTGCCGGCTGATTCATGGATTGGCCGTAGACTACCCACCTCGTCGAGCTCCACCTACTGTGAACTGAATGCCATCTTGGATGCCGTGACTCTCCTTGTTCGACGACGAGTGAATGGGGTAATAATTTGTGACTCCCAATCGGCCCTAGAAGCCCTATCCTCGCCAAGACCCATCTGTGGCCGTGCTGTGGGAGATATACTATGTCGCCTCGCGGCCACTCGGGATGCTTCTCTTGTTGTGTCGTTTGTATGGACGCCATCTCACATTGGGGTGACTGGCAACGACACAGCGGATTGTCTTGCCAAGGCGGCCTGTATGCTGGCTGGGCATGCTGTGGACGCTGAGCCCTCCCTCCGATGCCTACGTAACATCATCTACTCAGCTGGGTTTGCCATTACGGTCCAGCGCAGGAACACAGAGAGGGCCAACAGTGTGTCCATACAGCACCATGATCACTTCCTTCACAGTCGCTACAAGTATCGCAGACGCGGGTTAATGGTGCGGAAAAACAATGTAGTTAGTGCTCGGCTCAGAATGGGGTATCGGCCTTTATGGCAGGTCTCCCAGACTCTAGATATGCCACAGTACACCTCCTGTAAATTATGCGCCCGTCCTAATGCTAACACTCTTGACCACTATTGTCTTCAGTGCCCCACAGTGAGAGATGTTTTACCACGAGGTCAGAACTTAATACAGATCTGCTCATTTTTACTTAATGATGACAACCTTGATGTTATTCTTGCTCGTTATCCTCACTTTGGTGGCCATTAATTATATTGAATTATACATATATTTTCTGTATGTTGCTGTATAATTCTGTCTGTGCATTCTGCGTTTCTCTGAGCTTTACTTTTGTATATAATGTACTCTGTGCTGCCATACTGTGAGTTGTGTGTTAGTATGCAGCAATGTTTTATCAATGTGTACACCTCCCTGTAAACTATATTCTATTCTTGGTTTTGTATCCATTTGAAGCATTATTTGTATGAACTCATGTAATGTCTGACGCCTTGGCGCAATAAATTAATAAAATAAAACAAAATCTCTCTCTCTCTCTCTCACTCACTCACTCACTCTCTCTCTCTCTCTCTCTCTCTCTCTCTCTCTCTCTCTATCACTCTCACTCACTCACTCTCTCTCTCTCTCTCCACATCTTGTACTGTTATTGTTATAATAAAACCAGTTTTATTCAGATTTTGGGAAAGAATATAATTTCCATTTCCCGCTTTTTTTCCCCCTCATTTATCTTTTAATCTCGTCTATATCCTTTTACACATCCTTGTTTGTTTATTTATTTATTTATTTATTATTTAATTTATGAATATATTTTAAAATTTAGTATGTGCTTCAGTTATATAATATATATATATATATATATATATATATATATATATATATATATATATATATATATATATATATTATATATATATATATATATATATATATATATATATATATATATATATATATATATATATATATATATATATATATATATATATATATATATATATATATATATATATATATATATATATATATTTATCCATATACTGTCACACCCCTAAGTGACTGTAATAACACACACAGTAAACATACTGGCAGATTTGTCTCCAGAAATACATATAAATGGCATAGTAAGGGCAGCATATGCATTCTTATCAAATGTAAGGGTAGCCTTCAGGCACATGGACAAGGAAATGTTCAGAAATATTTATGTAATCTATGTGAGGCCAAGACTCGAATATGCAGTCCCCTTTTGGAATCCGCACTTGAAAAAGCACATAGCTAAGCTTGAAAAAGTTCAAAGACATGCCACGAAACTGGTGCCAGAAATACGCAATCTCAGTTATGATGAGAGGCTGAGGGAATTAGACTTACCATCACTCGAAGCTAGAAGAGTGAGGGGGGATATGGTGACAGTCTTTAAATTCCTTCATGGTTATGATAGAGTGGATAGGGATCGATATTTTGATATGGCTGGCTCTAGAACTAGAGGTCATAGTTTGAAGCTTCGTAAGAAAACTTGTTTGCAGGATGTAAGGAAATACTTTTTCAGTGTAAGAGTAGTTGATAATTGGAATTGGCTAAGCGAGGAGGTAGTTAATGCTATCTCAATCCATAGTTTTAAGGACAGGTATGATAAGTATCACTAAGTCTAAAATGGAACCGATCAGGAGACGGGAAGATACGAGCTTTGGGCTCTTTCCCGTAAACACAATTAGGTAATCACACACACACACACACACACACACACACACACACACACACACACACACATATATATATATATATATATATATATATATATATATATATATATATATATATATATATATATATATATTGAAGACCATTAGGTCGAGGGTTCGCGCCCCGTCATGTTCTGAGGTTAGCAAGGGTATGCACTCAGGATAACGATTACATGTCAAAACAAGTCCTTCGCAAGAAGGCAACCGGCCTAGCCCTTGGTAGAAAAGGGAGTCCTTGACGTAAAACCGGAATATATATATATATATATATATATATATATATATATATATATATATATATATATATATATATATATATATATATATATATATATATATTCAAGACCATTAATACCCTTATAAAGGGAATGGCCGAGTCAAAGCAGAACCCGGACTCTTTTCGGGAGGAAAATACAAAGGAGATATTCAGTCCTTTAAGAACATGCAGGGGAACACGGAGGAGGTATTCTCACCTCCCACCCCAGGGGTGGAGTTTATACAGGATATTTTAGGAGATTTTTAAGGAGAAAAATCTTACTAAAGAAATTGGAAATTAAAAATATAATAATGCTATTGACAGGAAAGAAAACGAAAAGAAAACGGGATTGATAAAGAAAACGGGAAATGGAAAGTTAAGGAAAAAATAGGATTTTCTCTTCAAAACAGAATATGGAAATAGGAAAAAAACGAGGTTGATAAAGAAAACGGAAATTGGAAAAAGTTAAGAAAAATGGGATTTTCTCACAAAACAGAATATGGAAATAGGAAAAGAAAACGAGATTGATAAAGAAAACGGAAATTGGAAAAAGTTAAGAAAAAAATTGGATTTTCACACAAAACAGAATATGGAAATAGGAAAGTAAATAGATAATAAAGAAATCGAAAGTGGAAGAAAATAGGAAAAGAAAACGAGGTTGATAAAGAAAACGGAAATTGGAAAAAGTTAAGAAAAAATGGGATTTTCTCACAAAACAGAATATGGAAATTGGAAAAGAAAACGAGGTTGATAAAGAAAACGGAAATTGGAAAAAGTTAAGAAAAAAATAGGATTTTCTCACAAAACAGAATATGGAAATAGGAAAAGAAAACGAGGTTGATAAAGAAAACGGAAATTCGAAAAAGTTAAGAAAAATGGGATTTTCTCACAAAACAGAATATGGAAATAGGAAACGAAAACGAGATTGATAAAGAAAACGGAAATTGGAAAAAGTTAAGAAAAAAATTGGATTTTCACACAAAACAGAATATGGAAATAGGAAAGTAAATAGATAATAAAGAAATCGAAAGTGGAAGAAAATAGGAAAAGAAAACGAGATTGATAAAGAAAACGGAAATTGGAAAAATTTAAGAAAAAATAGGATTTTCTCACAAAACAGAATATGGAAATAGGAAAAGAAAACGAGGTTGATAAAGAAAACGGAAATCGGAAAAAATTAAGAAAAATGGGATTTTCTCACAAAACAGAATATGGAAATAGGAAAAGAAAACGAGATTGATAAAGAAAACGGAAACTGGAAAAAGTTAAGAAAAAATTGGATTTTCTCTTCAAAACAGAATATGGAAATAGGAAAGTAAATAGTTAATAAAGAAATCGAAAGTGGAAGAAAATAGGAAAAGAAAACGGAAATTGGAAAAAGTTAAGAAAAAATGGGATTTTCTCACAAAACAGAATATGGAAATAGGAAAAGAAAACGAGGTTGATAAAGAAAACGGAAATTGGAAAAAGTTAAGAAAAAATAGGATTTTCTCACAAAACAGAATATGGAAATAGGAAAAGAAAACGAGGTTGATAAAGAAAACGGAAATTGGAAAAAGTTAAGAAAAATGGGATTTTCTCACAAAACAGAATATGGAAATAGGAAAAGAAAACGAGATTGATAAAGAAAACGGAAATTAGAAAAAGTTAAGAAAAAAATTGGATTTTCACACAAAACAGAATATGGAAATAGGAAAGTAAATAGATAATAAAGAAATCGAAAGTGGAAGAAAATAGGAAAAGAAAACGAGGTTGATAAAGAAAACGGAAATTGGAAAAAGTTAAGAAAAAATGGGATTTTCTCACAAAACAGAATATGGAAATAGGAAAAGAAAACGAGGTTGATAAAGAAAATGGAAATTGGAAAAAGTTAAGAAAAAAATTGGATTTTCACACAAAACAGAATATGGAAATAGGAAAAGAAAGAGCTAATGAAGAAATCGAAAGTGGAAGAAAATAGGAAAAGAAAACGGGATTGATAAAGAAAACGGAAATTGGAAAAAGTAAAAAAAAAAAAAAATAGGGTTTTCACACAAAATGGAATATGGAAATATGAAAAAAAAGTCAAACCAAAAAACGTTATGTGAAAATACGAAAAGAATTGGAACAAAATTATTTTGCTCCTAATTCTTCAGTTGTGTTAAAGTTGAGGTATGTATTCTTCAATTGATCGCTGCTGGTAAAGTCCAACCTCGAATTCTAACCTAACCTAACCTGACAGTTGACATGAGTCTGGTTCCAATTCTTCATGAGGTCCCAGAATGGAATGTAGAAGTGGGTGGAAAAAAACAACGAAAAAATACGGCCATAGAAAACGGAATATGGAAAAGAAAACGGAATTTGGGAAAAAGAAGAAAAAAAGATAGCAAAGAAAACGGAAGCTGCTAAAAATGGAATATATAAGGGCCAAAAAACCAAGATTCTGATATAGAAGATAATGAGTTGCCAGAAGAATATGGAAAATGGGATGACTATTAGCTATTGACATAGAAAACGGAGAAATAGGAAAAAAAGGTTGATAAAGAAAACGGAAAACAAAGCAATAATCTTTATAGCTTTACATAGATGACTTGCTGGAATTTTCAGAGCGGTTATCCTTGCATCTCTCTCTCTCTCTCTCTCTCTCTATCTATCTATCTATCTATCTATCTATCTCTCTCTCTCTCTCTTCAATCCAAAGAAAAGTTCTCTAGACCTTTGTGTTTACACTCCCTACGTCCCATTCATGACGGGGAGCGATTCTAAGCGAAAGCCTTTATGAAGTAATCCTTGCTCAATTTAACTTTTTAAGGCTATCTATCTATCTATCTACCTATCTATCTATCTATATATCTATCTATCCATCTATCTCTATTTATCTATCACCCTAAATTTCCATTTATTTATATCAATCGTAAGTGTCTTATTTCATTTAATTCATCTGCTTCTTCCACAAATTTTCCTCCATTTTTTATCCATCATTTATTCATCCAACTAAAAAACATTATTCAAAATAATTCTTCCATTATATAATTTAACTATAACAATATACTTAAAATATATTTCACATCATCCGCTTTTGATCTAATATCATCCAATTATACCTTTATTCAACCAGTTCTTTATCCTCTATTATTCCTCCATTTCTTCCGTTAATTCGTATTTGCATAACCTTGCCATCTATCAATATATTTCTTGCAATATTTACATAATTATCATGTGGAAATCCGTTTTCTATGAATACTTAATAAAGAAAACTATACTAATTTAAGGATAACTCAAGTAATTCTTACATACACTAAACTTTTAATAATTTTTTCTTTGGCGCTTATGTAATGATTATTTTGCTTCTAAAAATTAGTTTTTCATGGAAATTCGTTTTCTAATATTACTTGCTATTAAAAAAACATAAATATATAGCTAAATCAAGCAATTTTTACATCCATACTGACATATATATCAGCAATCCCTATATCTTTAATTACTATTCTTCTGCAACTTACATTACTATTATTCCACAATTGCATAATATTTAATGTATAGAAACACGTTTTCTATGAATATTTATCAAAGAAAACGGATATAATTTTAGGCTAACTAAAATTATCCTAATACTAAATACTGTGATGCGATCAGTTTTACGTCACGGACTCTCTTTTCTAGTAAGGGCTAGGATGGTGCCCTCTTGCAAAGGACTTTAGCTTTGGCAAGCGAGACCGTTACCCTGAGTGAATGCCTTTTCGAACCTCAGGCCATGGCGGGCCTGGGTTCTACCACCTGACGAATCAAAGTCGATAAATTTACCACACGGCCACGATGGCCACAATACTGATGGAAAACGAAGCTAGATATAAAATTCTAGATAAAAATACATGATTTTATTTAAGCAAATGTTAGAAGAAGAAAAAGGTTAATAATGATGGTAAAATTAGTGTTCATATTTTGCTACGAAAATAAAAAATAAATAAATAAATAATCAAAAAATAAACATGAAAATAAATCAATAATTAAAATAATGAAATGAAATGGAATTTCCTGAATTATTATTATTATTATTATTATTATTATTATTATTATTATTATTATTATCATTATTATTAGACTTTGTATAGCTAACCATATGAGAGATGTACTGATAGACAGACTGACAAATATATATATATATATATATATATATATATATATATATATATATATATATATATATATATATATATATATATATATATATATATATATATATATATATATATATATATATAGAGAGAGAGAGAGAGAAAGAGAGAGAGAGAGAGAGAGAGAGAGAGAGAGAGAGAGAGAGATTAATATGGCCTTGAGTATCTTATCAGCATCGCATAAAAAAGAACTCTCTTAGATAACTTCTTATGCATCTTTGCTGTGAAAATACATTTATGACTTGTTTAATGGTGCGTGTGTAATTACCTAATTGTGCTTACGGGGAAGAGCCCAAAGCTGGTAACTTCTCGTCTCCTGGTCGGTTCCATATTCTACTTAGTGATACTTATCATACCTGTCCTTAAAACTATGGATTGAGATAGCATTAACTACCTCCTCGCTTAGCCAATTCCAATTATCAACTACTCTTACACTGAAAAAGTATTTCCTTACATCCTGCAAAGAAGTTTTCTTACGAAGCTTCAAACTATGACCTCTAGTTCTAGAGCCACCCATATCAAAATATCGATCCCTATCCACTCTATCATAACCATGAAGGAATTTAAAAACTGTCACCATATCCCCACTCACTCTTCTAGCTTCGAGTGATGGTAAGTATAATTCCCTCAGCCTCACATCATAACTGAGACTGGATATTTCTGGCACCAGTTTCGTGGCATGTCTTTGAGCCTTTTCTAGCTTGACTACTTGTTTTTTTCAAGTGCGGATTCCAAAAGGGGGCTGCATATTCGAGTTTTGGCCTCACATAGGTTACATAAATATCTCTGAACATTTCCTTGTCCATGTGCCTGAAGACAACCCTTACATTTGATAAGAAAGCATACGCTGCCCTTACTATCCCATTCGTGTGTGTGTGTGTGTGTGTGTGTGTGTGTTTTCAATATCTACCTAACTGTGCTAACGGGAAAGAGTCATATTATTCTAAAAACCATATCTCTTTAGTTTTATTAACTGATTCTTATCATCTCTATCCTTAAAACTATGAATGGGTGTGTGTGTGTGTGTGTGGGGGGGGGGGGTGATTACCTAACTGTGCTTACGAAAGAGAGCCTTATGCTAACTCCCTGTCACATGGTCGGTGTGTGTGTGTGTGCGGAATTCAAGTGGAATATTCCTATTTTTCCACCCGCTAAAGCAATCATGAGACACTGACCTCTCTCTCTCTCTCTCTCTCTCTATCTATCTATCTATCGATCTGTGTGTGTGTGTGCATATATATAAACAATATCTGTTTCAAGAAAACCTACTACGAAAACGACATAAAAAAGTAATACAATTAGCGGAATAAAAATAATTATAATAATAATAATAATAATAATAATAATAATAATAATAATAAAAACAACAATAACAATAATAATAATAATAATAATAATAATAATAATAATACCACTTTCATTCCATGTACTCATATTAGTAATAATCCTAGTGACCCCCTCCTCTCACCATGCCAACAAGGTGTGGTGTGTATATACAATAACAACCCACTTGCTTTCCACGAAAGCATTGCACCCATTCCATACCCATTTGCATGTCAGGAAACTGCTCACCTGCCCTAAATTGGATTCGGTTTTACGTCACTAACTCCCTTTTCTACTAAGGGCTAGGACAGTTGCCTTCTTGCGAAGGACTTGTTTT
>JAXCGZ010017117.1:0-25000 GCA_037179515.1 Halocaridina rubra | reverse complement strand
AGAGACTGAATTTTTTTTTTGTCCGCTATCAAGTGATTGCATAATATCTATCTACATGGCTAACGTAATAGATAGATAGACATAATAGCCAGAGTCCTTAATGCTGAATAGGATGTTTTGGATAATGGGTCATTATTTTTAAATGTATACGTGTGTGATTACCTAATTGTGCTTACGGGAAAGAGCCCAAAGCTCGTATCTTCCCGTCTCCTGATCGGTTCCATTTTATACTTAGTGATACTTATCATACCTGTCCTTAAAACTATGGATTGAGATAGCATTAACTACCTCCTCGCTTAGCAATTCCAATTATCAACTACTCTTACACTGAAAAAGTATTTCCTTAAATCCTGCAAAGAGTTTTCTTACGAAGCTTCAAACTATGACCTCTAGTTCTAGAGCCAGCCATATCAAAATATCGATCCCTATCCACTCTATCATTACCATGAAGGAATTTAAAGACTGTCACCATATCCCCCCTCACTCTTCTAGCTTCGAGTGATGGTAAGTCTAATTCCCTCAGCTCTCATCATAACTGAGATTGCGTATTTCTGGCACCAGTTTCGTGGCATGTCTTTGAACTTTTTCAAGCTTAGATACGTGAGAGAGAGAGAGAGAGAGAGAGAGAGAGAGAGAGAGAGAGAGAGAGAGAGAGAGAGAGAGAGAGAGAGAGAGAGAGAGAGAGAGAGAGAGAGAGAGAGAGAGAGAGAGAGAGAGAGAGAGAGAGCGAGCTACCATAAAATCAACCAATAATTCCATATTGGTAACTCACTCCCTGAAGAGGTTGCTAAATCGTAATATTAAAGAATAAATTGATAATGACAAGATAAAAAAAAATAATAACAGGTTAGATTAGGTAAATTAATGTTCTGAGGATCGCAAATCTTTACCAGATTCAAGTATTCTAACCACTCGATTACCCTACTCCCCTACAATGATAATAATAATAATAATAATAATAATAATAATAATAATGATAATAATAATAATAATAATAAATATTAATAGTTAGAAATAATAATAATAATAATATAATAATAGTAATAATAATAATAGTAATAATAATAATAATAATAATAATAATAACACTGACCACAGAAAACATGTTTCAATACGTCAACTTCGAAGTCCCAAAGAAAACGATTTGCCTGCGGAAGAAAATAAATAATTAAAATAAACACATGCATACACATAATACCCACGTATGCATACACGAATACTTTAATACTTTCGATTTTGTGGTCTGGTTTTATAAGAATATATATATTACTTATTATAATATACCGGATGAGAGAGAGAGAGAGAGAGAGAGAGAGAGAGAGAGAGAGAGAGAGAGAGAGAGAGAGAGAGAGAGAGAGAGAGAGAGAGAGAGAGAATTATATATTATAAGAGAAAGAAAGAATTACATATAATATACAGAGAGAGAGAGAGAGAGAGAGAGAGAGAGAGAGAGAGAGAGAGAGAGAGAGAGAGAGAGAGAGAGAGAGAGAGAGAGAGAGAGAGAGAGTCATAAATATGTCACTATCAAGAACCGCTTTAGTGTAAAGAATCCATCCCTCACTTGCAGAGAGTGCCTAGGCGGGAGTGTCTGTCACGAAATTCTTTTGTAATGTTTGATGGCACGCAAAGACTCCATGAATTCAGCAAGAGAAGAAGGAAATTTCCTGTGGTTTCAATAAAAAAAAACACACACACACACACACACACACACATATATATATATATATATATATATATATATATATATATATATATATATATATATATATATATATATATATATATAGAGAGAGAGAGAGAGAGAGAGAGAGAGAGAGAGAGAGAGAGAGAGAGAGAGACCGCGGTAACACACTGGTTAGTGCACTCGACTCGGTAGGTAACAGACCATAGAGCCCACTGAGGGGCGTTATGAAGAGCATCCAACGTTAATTCCTCAGCTCCACCTGTCTGGATGCATCCAATAATGGACAAAAAAAAAAAATATATATATATATATATATATATATATATATATATATATATATATATGTGTGTGTGTGTGTGTGTGTGGTATGTGTGCGTGTGTGTGTGTGTATTCCAACGAGTGAGAACATGCTTAAACTGGAATTGGGTGGTTGAGTCGGAATGTATAGGAATATTCCAGTCAAGAGGAATTCATTCCAATAGGTGAATGTATCCGCTCTGAGTCTGAGACTCAAATAATATGAATAAAGAATTAGAAGAGTAAAGATTATCACTTATATTAAAAATAATAATAATAATAATAATAATAATAATAATAATAATAATAATAATAATAATAATAATAATAATAACAGAACATAATGAAGTCATGTAATAATATAATTTCATAATAATAATAATAATAATAATAATAATAATAATAATAATAATAATAATAATAATACTCCTGAAATCAGCCGCCTCATTTTAGACTGGCTTCGGAACAGCGTCGTGCCTCCCTTATCCCCAAAATAATGGATTTTTAATTCATTTATTGTTTGTCAACGAATCTCACGTGCATATGGTCGGTTACTAAGTTAACAAGGCAAACACACACACACACACACACTCTCTCTCTCTCTCTCTCTCTCTCTCTCTCTCTCTCCCTCTCTCTCTCTCTCTCTCTCCCAAATAGTTCAGTTTAATCTCTTTCTCTAAAACGTGTCTGACAGATATGGATCACACCAATAGAAAAAGAGAGAGAGAGAGAGAGAGAGAGAGAGAGAGAGAGAGAGAGAGAGAGAGAGAGAGAGAGAGAGAGAGAGAGAGAGAGAGAGAGAGAGAAAATGCATTATTAATGTTTGTCAACTTTTATTTTAAGGTATGTATGCACTTACGTGACATACACAAATAAGTTACGAAATATTTACTTGATATGCAAGACCGGGAGACGGGGAGCTACCAGCACCTTTCCTTCATGCAAAAATACGTTCAAGTATCATATTAGTTATATTTGTTTTAATATCATTCATAATTGCTCTTTTAGACATAATTACCGTATTATTTCTACTGAAATATTAATAGAAATACGTTCACAATGGCTAATTTATTTTGAAGTGCAGATTTCTTATTACATAGCTTGGAGACGGGGAACTGCAAGATAACCACCTACCCAATAAAACGAGTTGGTACAATCAAATGCCTATATACTTTCATAATTAATTTGATTACCTAAATTCTCATTTTGGTTAATACTATTACTACTATAATATTAATAAACCTAGAAATTATTGTTTTATATGGCTAGAAGACTGGGAGTAACGGTCACCACTCTCATAATAATGGAATGCGTTTAGGCGAATACGCACGAGCACCTCTATTCGAACGTATCAGTCTAACACATCAAAGCCACAATGATATTGATTTTACCGTAAAGAGGACAAAAATCCAGATGCAACTGGTTGGTCGTAGCTATACGTATTGAACTTTTCATGGTTTTGTATATATAAATGAAATAAGACCATGCGAAAGGGCAATACTTGTAAAAACCAGGTGTCAACTTGGGTTTTAGAATTCATATTATTATAATAATAATAATGATAATAAAAATAACAATAATAATAATAATAATAATAATAATGATCATTATTATCATTGTAATTAATATTTTTTAATCTTTTCATGGGTCACAATTAGTCCCCATTTGAATGAGGGTGGACACAGACTTGTTGAAGTTAGGGGACTGAGGCTGGATGCACTTCTTAATGCCCTGCAGTGGCACGAACATAGGTTTGTTACTTCTCGTGTCAAGCGCTCTAACCGCTGAACTACCACGGCCCAAAAATTATAAACAACTAAACATAAAAGGAAAAATAAAAATAAAAATTATACTTACTATCACTGTATAAAGTTAAATAGTACATACATACATATACCTTGGCTGTTTCCCCCTTTAATTGGGGGGTAGCCGACATCAAAAAAGGAAAACAGTTTGGGGAGAAGTTATTCTCCCCTCTACTCCCCCTCTTCTTTGACGTCTCACAGGAGGTTGGTACAAGGGGGGGGGGATTCCTAGATATAAATAAAATGTTCCACATCCTGTTGATTGTAAACAAGAATATTATTTCACAATCACCTTTGAGTCCATCTTCACTTATGTTCATATTTGTGTCTTAAAGCATGAGTTAATTTATGCTCATAAATACCATGCTCTGTAATGTACGGCTGCAGTTGCTCAGTGATAGAGCAATCGAATCAGAGTGAATAACTTGGGTTCAATCCCACCGCGAGACATTAGGAGGAGCATCCAGCCTTAATCACCCTCCTCAAACATGTCTGTATCCATCCTCACTCAAATGGAGAGTAACTGTGATTTCTAAAGCGTTGCATCTTTTAGTACTGTAATGGAAGTAGTTCCTCAGAGAAAGTTAAACTATGCACAGACTGGACCAAAACATACAATCAGAGTATGATGAGAGTTTTCCTTAACACTTTTCTGTGCTCTGGTGATTATAATGAAGGATATTAATAGAGAAATAATTTCATTCTGATGTCTTAAACATTTCAGAAGCCATGATGGACAAAAAATTAGCAACAGAATCTCCGTCCGATGATCTCTCGCCAGGAGAAATCTCAACAAAGAGTTCCTCTTCATCCGATATCAGTGATACTTGTACGTCGTATATCAAAGACAGTTACGATAAGTCAGTGTCCAGCCCATCCATAGAACAAAATGGGTCATATATTGTAGATTCTCCCTCTTTCACGCTTGACCCAGACCCGCCGGATAAATCTATTGTTGAAATACTGGCATCTCCTGATACATTTGAAGGCCCTCCATCAGCTAAGGATGGTGGGTAAGTTACCATTATATTACGAACTTCAATATTTTCTTTCATCTTGAACTACACTGTGTTGTTGCCATATTCGACATTAATAATTTTGGAAGCTGTCGCCAATTACAATAACCATCTATATGAAGAATCTTCACTTATAGTTATATTGATGACTACAATATATTCATTTATCTTGAACTGCACTGCACGGTTGCCATATTTGACATCAATATTTCAAAACTTGTCACCAAGTACAGGCCCATTAACCAACAATGCCATCACTTATGCTTTGACTTTCAGGTACGGCTGGGTTGTCGTGTTTGTCGTGTTCATCGTGAACGTTGTGTCAGCGGGTTACATCAAGAGTTTTGGGATTACTTACACCCTCATCTTGGATTACTTTCCGGATACTTCGGGAGCTGCTGGAGGTTGGATCATGGGGCTCCTGGTGGGTTGCAGAGGTCTTTTGTGTGAGTATGGAATGCCATAAAGTGAGTCAAGAAATAAAAGGAAGTGACTGAAATACTGACACGCAGTATATAACGGTATTACAGGGGGTCCTCAACCTACATAAAAAATTCCGCTCCTTAAGACGTGTTGCAATCCGTTTTCTGTGTAAGTCAGAACACACCTAAATAAGCACCTACGTAAACCACCTTTGCTAATGCAGTGGTAAAGTTTCTTCCATATCCGAGTGCTTTACTATCTCTAATTTCACTTCCTTGGTGATAGAATTCCCTTTCTTAGAAGCAATGCCATAAGAAGAATCTGCATTATGCTTGGGAGACATAATACTGGCCAAAAGAGAAGCAGAATAATTTACGGGAGATTCAACATAACCACGAAATGTCGTAGGTTGAGAACCTCGTACACCGAGGGACCCTTGTATTCCGTAATGGAATAATAGACAGTACAGTGACAAGAGTGCATCAAGTTCTTTTCATTCTGAAAGGAATAGATTAACACTACAAGAACAGGGAAGGAGAAAAGAATATGCAAGCATTCGTATGCAGCACTATTTTTGGCAGGAAAAAAATATATATCGGTCATGTTCCCCGAGAGAATAACAGGCGACATAATAAGATAAGTCAGTTAGAGGCAGGTAGTCCTCCCTGTCCTGAATTTTTTTCCACGATACTGTTGACAAAAGGGGAGAGGATGGTCAGGAGATAATAAAGCCCAGTCGATTCCTTATTCATGACTAGCTTTGGCCATGGGCCACAATTAGTCCCATATTAAACTGGGGTGGACACATGACAGAGTTAGGGGATTAAGGTCCCCACGGCGTGCTCAAATCCACTTTAGTCACTTCTCGACTCGCGCGCTCTACCACTGAGCTACACAAAAATAAAATACAACTAAAGGTTCCCCATTTAGTAATACTGTACACTTTACATTATCACTGAAGATTTAGTGCTTATCATCATTAGTTACTAGATGTGAAATGACAAGTTCATCGCAATGTAAACAGCCTTAGTCAGGCTCTACTCGGTCCTTAGGCCGTTTTCACACCAAAGTGGCAAGTCGCATGTGGTATGCCACATGTGACGTGCCACTTTGGTGTGAAAGCGGCCTTAGACGTATTGCTTAACCCTCCATTATGTAATCTCTGACTGTGTATTTACTCCTTTTCTTTATCATTCCTTTATTACTCCTTTATCTAGTTTCTACTTTTATTTCTTAGCTCTGAATGATTCTAGACACATATTGTGTTTTATTTATTTTATAATACAATAATTTTCTCAATGATTACATAAATCCATAAAAATATCTTGTTTATGAGACCTGTCTTCATGTGAGAATCACTATTGTGCACTTCTTATATACATAAATGCATGCATATACAATGGTATAATTTCCCTTGTAAGGGGAGTGGCCGAGTCAAAGCACACTCACCAGAAGTTAATATACCTCAATCACTTCTCTTAGCTCCTTGGGGAAAAAGGGCTGTCATAATGCCTTCCACCATCCAGCATGGATCTTCTACAGAGTAATTTCTTATATAATCCTATCATTATCTTGTTGGTTCTGTCAGAAGGCTGTCATTTATACCTGCTAACTTGGCAGGGGCTAGATGATGACAGATGTCACTTCATTCCCTCTTATATCATTGGAACAACTAGGTGAAAATAACCTAACAATTCAATCCATAAAGCCGCAAATAAAGAATCTTCTCGAATGTTATAGCCTTTCCAAATATTATATGAAATAACTATATAATTTTGTACACAATAAGTCCTTACACAAGAATAAGTCCTGTCCTGGCTTTTTCCTGAACAGCAATACAATCCCTGACCTTATATAAAACTAGCACAAGTCATTTATTTTTGTAATCCAATTCATTCCTTTGTGGGCCTTGCAATGTTGGTTTTAATGAGCTTGAGTATTCGCTGTCACGTCTTGTGTCTGTATTACTTAGATAACACTGACAACAATAATAATAATACGCTTTGGGTAAATGTAGGCTGACAATATACCTTTTTTTATGAGCCTGATACCAAATGGACCCTTATTGGGTCTGGGCACTGAGAAAATATATAAGAAAAAGTAGCTGTTTAAGGATGGGGCAGAAATAAGAATGATGAAACAGTAAGAATAGGACAGGTTAAAATACAAGTCAAAGGAATGAAGGCCTTGAAATATTGTCGGATTAGGCCCTGAGATGATGATAGATCAGCTTTCTGAAAGAAGGAAATTCTAATGACTAAGCAAACAAATAACTTAAATAAACTAACATAGTCTTGTACTCGGCAGCTCCGGCCATGGGTGCCCTGACAGTCCTCATAGGACCTCGCAAATGCGTGATAATTGGGACGCTAATATGCGTTACTGGACTTCTACTGGCCGTTCCTGCTTTCTCCATCACCTATTTTGCTTTTACACTCGGCGCACTCGTAGGTAAGACGGAAGTCATTTTGTAGCTTGTAAAGGGTGGCCCAAGGGTGCTCTAGAGCTATTCATATGCAATCTATCCTTACCTACCCAACCTATTCTTACCTATCCTACCCTAATTTACAGGGTTATTCAATTTTGTTTGAACTTCTAGAGGCTACTTATCTTTACAGTGTCCGTAATTTTTATTTTTTACATACATCAAAAGTTTTCCAAAGATAATTTTAAAAGAGAGTATAGAAAGAAGCTAATATGTAGATTATCCATAAGGATTTAAAAATACAAATACCGTAGCTTTAAAATGCTACAGGTAATGAAATCTACATACCATATTTGCTATACTGTATTTTGTTTAGAAACATTCTCCTTGCATTATAATTAATGTACATGAAACCAAGTCATATGTAGATGATATGTTATGCTATATGACTAAATTTATATTTAAATTTTCAACAAAAGCTGTGTAAAACTAGAGTGTTTGATCAACTTCACAGGATAAAAGAATCTCAAAAATTTCTTTCTTTCCCGGAATCGGCGCATGTAATATTTAATTCTTACCAAGAAACGGCGCATGTAATATTTCATTCTTTCCAGGAATTGGCGAATGTAATATTTCATTCTTTCCAGGAATTGGCGAATGTAATATTTCATTCTTTCCAGGAATTGGCATGTGTATGTCAGAAACACCCGGATTCCTTGTGGTTACGGATTATTTTGAGAAGAAGAGGACTCTTGCGAATGGTTTTCGAGCAGCTGGCAATCCCATGGGCGGGATACTCTTTGCCCCCATGATGGTTTTGTTACAACAACATTATGGCCTTAGAGGTGCCTTCATTATGGTGGCCGGTCTTATGCTTCAGTTAGTTGTCTGCGGCATGCTGATGAGACCCTTCCATAAGCATAAGCAAATAGTCGAAAACCAATATTGGATGACGAGAAGACAGAGTATTTCCACAATAGACCAACAGATTGCAAACTTGAAAGTTCAACAAGCATATCAGTTGAAGAAAAAGAAGAAACCACTCGATTTTACCTTTTTCAAGAATCCGCCATACTTAGTATACCTTGTCATGGTGCTCTGTACAAACATGGCTATGCCAAATGCCCTTCTATATGCTCCAGTGTATGGCAGACTCATTGGACTGACTGATCTGCAAAACTCCCTCATAGCCTCTTACACATCTTGCTGCGATTTTGTTATGCGACTGTTTTGTGGCTGGATATTCAATAAGAAAATCATCAAGACAGAATATGGGTTCATCGCAGGGTAAGTATTCCTTTTAAATAAGATTACACTTCTCAGAATAACTCTATGGAATGGTGGCTACAACAAAGGAAAGAAATTTGAGGTGACGATTCCTTGTCCGATCTCATCTGATCCATAATAATATAGTAGAAATGTACATAAGGAGAGAACTAGTGAATTTTTCTTTTATAATCATTCTAATTCTTTTTTAGCCATTCAAAGCATACTCATATAGAGTGCATAAGGCCAAGAGTTTGCCCACCTCAGAGTTAGAAATGGCATCCAGTCTTGATACTCCCAACCACTACACATTTGTGTACAGCCAGTCATGGGGACTAATTATGACACATAATATGGTGTAATCTAGATCCTTTGTATGGATTTTGGATCAATCAATGATGTATGTTAGTGTAACTTAAATGATCACTCTATATTCATTCATGATATGCTTGCATGTCTCTAACCCTCATGGATTGTAAGGCATTCCTTTTAGTGTTTCATAAATTAGTTCTCTCTCTATCTCCTTCTTGGCCTGCCACTGGCTTGAATACATAGTTAACCTAATCCACAAATACTTTTTAACGATGAGGCGCCGCGGCCCACGGGGAGCCACCGACACCATGCGCACACACTAGTGCGTGTTACTGTCATTGACACGACGACCTCGTCTGTGGAGAGAGTCACCCGGCCTGTTCTCCTAACATGATCCTTTCATTTCTGTATTAATTATAAAGCCAGCATATGAAACCTCACAACCATATTTGTCTCCCCTTTATGTCACTTAATGAGATTAAAAGGAATACTGTATAAAGTTCTCCCTCATCTTACATAGTAATTGGTTTTACCACTTCCTGTGTAAATGACAATTGCTTATGTTCATGACCCTATATAAATGTGTCTATACTTTGCATAGAATGCAATCTATTCCCATCCTCCTGTATACTTTAAACTAAGCCTATGTTACAGTACTGTACTTAAACTTTACCTATTTAATTTTGTATATACAGACAATGTAGTTGTCTTCTATCGTTTCCTATGTAAGTAAATAGGAAATAACCTAATAATGTTCAAGATCCATATAGAGATGTGGCTACAATATGCATACAATCTATTCTCAACCTCCTTTATGCTTTAAATTATGAATAGATTACATTACTGTACTTAAATCTGAATGTTTTTCTTGAAAAGAAAATGTAGTAGTTATAATGTATTTGCTTGGCAAAAAATTTTATGATATTTTAGTATTTTATTTTCTCTGATTGTGTATGTTCGAAACAACACTATTAAAATTCGCATAAGATAAGGAACACCTGTACCTGGCTGTGGATCAGAGCAAAATAGAAAAAAGAGACGTCACTGAAGGGAGGCTAGTATTACCCCTCTTCCTGATAGTTTTACTGTTGTAAAGCAGCATATGAGGAGAGATAATAGAGAAGGTGCCCTGCCCATTGTCTTACAAGAAAAATTGCAGAAATTGCATTGCAGTTGATAATAAATACAATTATTAATAGCAATCTATAAAAAAGATATATAAAATATACTGTTGTTTTCCATTTTAGGTGTCACTATTAATCTCCACTGGGGGCGGAAACAGATAGCTCGAAGATAGTAAATTAAGTTTGGATTCTCTTTCCAATGTCCTGGGTGGGCTTGATCATGGGTCTGTCATTTCTCGAATCCAGTGCTCTAATCACTGCACTATCGTGGTCTCCAAAGAAATGTATATTAAATTGTATTTATATATTGATGTATGTCCACTAAATACAAATACCTTTGCAGCATTAAAAATTTTATGATCTTTTTTTCAGGCTTGTGATTGGTGGTATTGGGTGTCTCATTGTTCCCCTGTGTACAAATTTATGGTCCCTTTTGATCTTTGCCACAATGTTGTCTCTATGTATGGCATCCTTCTGGACCCTGGTAAATGTCCTGCTCGCAGACCAGTTTGGAGGAGAAGCAATGGCATCCACTTGGGGCTTTTTCAGAATGACACAAGGAATATGCAGCTTTATATATCCTTCTATTATAGGTGAGGATTCTGAACTAGCCATAATAAGATAATTTCTTCATTATTTAAAAACTGGTTAGAGTACGAAACTCAATTCAACTCTGTAGTTGCAAAGTTCATTATTATTACTATTATTATTATTATCATAATTATAAGTCCAGCAATAAGACCAACTGTAAAAAGTCAAAGACTATAAAGCAGAGGGCTTCATCAGGGAATGCAACTTGATGAGGAATTGTAATATGAGTAGATAGAAAAAAAGTATATTACATAAATTGCTACATCTGAGTATTGCAATACAGTACTGGAATTACTGTATATTATCATCTGAGTATTGATTTATTATCAGTAAAACAATAAAATGAAAACGAGAATAGTATGAAATAATAAGCAATTTTATTATTATTATTATTACTGTATTCATATTCATATTATTATCATCATTATTATATTGTTTTTTTGATAAATGAGTACTTGAGTAGACCATCCCCTCACAAGGGGAATGAAAAAAAAATTTCAGAATATTGCCTTATTATCATCTCAATTGCCTTGGAAAATGGGAAAACTATCAAACATTTTCAGTTTGACACTTTATTATCATCTTAACTGCCTTGGATAATTATACTTATCCTTAACAATAGGTATTGCTATTAAACATTTTCAGTATCACACCTAACTATGCTAAAGTGCCTTGGGTAATAGAATACACTATCATACATTTTCATAATAATAAAAAACACTGTCACACATTTTCAGTATCACATCTAAATATCTTTAACAAGCAAAGTGTAAAAAATTTTTATATTGTAAATGGGGTTAATTCTAGATAATTTACTAGGTAGTTATAACTAACTACTTTACTAATTAGTCACAATTACAACCATAACAATATTTATTTATCATGTATTAGATAATGGAGGGGACTACAGCAATGCAGTGGTTAGAACACTTGACTTGAGAAGTAACAGACTGGTAATTAAGCCACCGCTGGCAATTTGGAAGGGCAGCCAGCCTTATTTCCCCAGCTCCAACCTGTCTATTCACCCCCATAACAAAGATTAACAGTGACACATATAATAGCACACAAACAGTATTGAATACTGGGAAAACTGTCAAACATATTCACTCTCATATCATATCATATCTAACAAGAAAAGTGTAAAAGTTTTATACAGTATTTTTGAAATATTTTATAAATACTGTAAATCTTTTGCCAAGTAATTCTACTTGATTTTGCTAGTGATGCAGATGGCTGTTGGTTTAATGATCATAATATCAGAGCATTAGGTACAGGAATATTTGACATTCACACACCATATTTGAAGTGGGGGCTGGAAGTGACAAGCCTAACTTCGCGTCTACAAGAAGGGCGTCAGGAAGGGCATTCAAGCCTTAATTCCCCAGCTTCAGTCTGTCTTTGTGCACGCCCACTTAAAATGGACTGAGATAAAGCGGTGGTTAAAACACTCAACTCGTAAAGTGAAAAGTTCGAGTTCGCTCCCATCCAAAGGATGTTAAGAATGATATCCAGTTTTAATTCCCAACTCAAACTTGTCTTTGTACACACATACTCAACTGAGGATAAAAAGTGATACATAAAAAGGTTAACAACAATGCATCAATCATGAAATAATGCTCAACTATTTTTGTAAAATACTGTAGGGTCACGTTCAGAATCTATAACCGTTAAGATGCCAGTGTGTTCCTCTGCAAACCACTTATTTAGTAATGTTTAGCTCATAAAATAATTTTTGATAATTTTCAGGTTTTATCATGGATATGACTGGTGGGATGACTGTACCATACATTGTAATGGGACTCTCGCTAGTCGTTGGTGCTATTATCTACGCTCTACAGCCCCTCATTGCAAAGCTCCCCGGATCTAAGATCACCCTCCCTTGAAAACGAATCTGTCGAAGATTGGGATTACGCATACTTCGATTTTCAATGCAAACACTTGAAGTTGTTGCATTTGCAATGTCTTTCATGTATTTACTCGTACAATCCCTCATTGCAAAACGAGTGGCTGATCTAAAACCAACCTTAACGAACATGAGATAACCCTGTGTGACCTTTTTGTATGAGAAAGACTCGCTCAATGCATATCTAATTTTGAACCTTAATAGCTGAAGCAATTTGACATTCACGTTTTTTATTTTTATTATTTTGTTATTTCTTACATTACGTTTTTTGTCTTTTTATATGCAAATACTGAACCTTATTCAAGTGGGGGTGGACACATAAGTGTTGGAGCTAAGAGATTAAGGCTGGATGCCCTTCCTGTCGCCCCGTGGTAGGTTTGAACACAGGTCTGTCACTTCCCAACTTGGGAGCTCAACCACTGAGCCACTGAGGCTCCCAATTTCTTACAGTATATCAACTGGGCAATTCGAATGCGAGTCTATTTTCACAACTAATACTTTTCTTGTGTGAGATACTGTATATATAATACTAAGTAGTTTTTTTTCTGTATGTATGCCAAATAACTTGGTTCCAAACAACTGCCTCCACAGGACAATTGCCCCACAGAAGAACTTCCCTGGATTATTACTCTCATTCCACTTTATATTTATGAAATGAAATTGCCTATGATGCAAAGTCTAACCTAAGCTAACCTAATCTAAATCTTATTATTTGACATTTCTCGATACTGGAGAGCCAATGGGGCAAATGTTCAATGGGAAAGTTGTTCGGGGGACTCACCAGCCCAGTTTAATGTGTCACATTTTGTGCGCATGAGTGGGAGCAGATACAGAAAGATTGGAGCTAGGAGATAAGGGCTGGGCGCCCTTACTAACATCTCACGATGGGCTCAAACCCGCATTAGTCACTTCATGACCCATGCTTTCTACCAGTGAGCTACCACGTCTCCCGATTAATATGAACTAACCATCAGATATAAATGTTTAGCTTTTAAACACCTCTAACTGTGATAGCAAATAAACAGACTGCCCAGAAGATGTACAAATATCTAAATACAGTACTGAACTTACTCCTCTATGAATGCAAACGGGGATTCGCAGTAAAGTGTGGCAAATGAAGAACTCCCCAGTTGTTGTTTGCCATCATGTATCACTATTAATCCCCATTCAAAATGGCAACAGACAGACAGATTACAGCTGGGGAATAAAGGTTAGATGCCCTTCCTAATGTTTTGCAGTGAGCTTGAAAATGGGCTTGGCACTTCCTAAGTCAAGCAGTCTAACCACTCTACTACTGCAGTCCCCTCAGTAAGCATGCAAGTATATATGACAAAAGTCTTAGTTCTTACACTACACAATGTCATTGCAATAAAGAAATTTCCCAAAAAGAAACACAAATGGCTTTGATTATCTCATCATGACAGTAAATGATAATACCCTAAGTAAAGTTAAATAACCC
Source organism: Halocaridina rubra (assembly GCA_037179515.1). NCBI lineage: Eukaryota > Metazoa > Arthropoda > Malacostraca > Decapoda > Atyidae > Halocaridina > Halocaridina rubra. Next base: position 10,695 of record JAXCGZ010017117.1, on the reverse strand, counting down.
TGTAAATTGTTTGGTTAGGTTTGGCAAGGTTAGGTTACGTGACTTGCCTTGTAAATATGAATAACCCTAGAGCACCCTGGGGTTGCACTTCTCTACAAGAATCCAAATATATAGCAGAACATGTCTTATATTTTAGTTCTTAATGCCGCCCAGTGTGAATACATTCACTCCCCTACTAACAAGCGAGTTAGTTTCCAGAAGTCCATTCGTAAGTAGACTTGTTCGAAAGTTGTGTGTGGGTAAAAAAAAAAATTACTCCACAGTACATACATATGTAGTACTGTACTACTTAGGCTAAAGACACTCAACTATTACATAAAACATAAAGCAAACAGTATTAATGGATTTTAATACTGCAATAATACTGTAATAATACAGTACAGTACAGTACTAAATATATTAATACATGGGTAGATTATGGGTAGGTTCTTGATCGTATCTGCAAATTATTGTAACTTAGTTGTTCGTAAGTAGGGGAGCATCTGCAATGATAATGTCACTTTCCCGCAGGACTTGAAAACAATTAGGCTTTTAACAGATTCCCCTATTATTCCTTAAAAAGACCCACAATTAGACAAGACAAACAGGGGGATCACAATTAGTCCCTATTCGAATGGAGGTGTAAAAAAAAAAGTTGGAGATGGGGAATTAAGGGTTGATGCCCTTCCCAATACCCTAAAACCACATTAGTCGCTCCCTGTCTCACGCACTCTACCAATGAGGTACCAGAGCACCAAAATACCATACAAAGTGATTATCAAATAAAACCAGGGTACAGAAAAGTGCCTAGCACTTTGAAAAGCAATTAGTAGATCAATAAATGTTTAGAAATGTATATAGTTTCAGAGATATTATTATTATAATTATTATTATTCTGATCATTACTATTATTATTATTATTATTATTATTATCATATGCCAAGTAAAAAGCATAGCTGGTAAAACACAAGACAACAGTATAGTATTCAGATATATTCTTTTTTACACTGCAGTGAGTGAAACAGAAGCAAAATGATAATTAGTATCTGTGAAAGATTTAGTCATAATAATCTTGTACAAGGCTTAAAGGAGACATGATAGAGGTGCTTAAAATAATGAAAGGATTAGAATATATATATATATATATATATATATATATATATATATATATATATATATATATATATATATATATATATATATATATATATATATATATATATATATATATATATATATATATTGATATGCTATTTCAGAAAACACCGAAATGCAATCCAAGAAGAAATGCTCTAAGAATATCAAACAATAATTTCTTTTACTTCAAAGAACAGGTAAGAGTTGGAATAGCTAGCCAACACATATACTAAATGCCACAACTGTAAATGATTTTAACAATAAATATGACAAGGATAAGATGAATAAACAGATGAAAGCAACCAAAAAGTGCTAAATCAGTGCATACTAGATCTCGCAAAACTCAACTGGCAAGTCTGCATAAAGATATAATTATATCGCTTACCTTCAGAGGAATACAACTTCATCCTGAAAGATGGCTCTTTTGTTTTATGTAAGACTGTATAAACCATAAATCCAACAGTAACAAGTGTGAACAGAATTCCTATATTCTGCATAATGTTTGAACAGGGTAGAGGGTGCCATCGTTTGGGTCTTTCGATACCTGTAAATGAATAATAATACTGTATAGGAACCTTGTGGGAAACGAAACGATATTCGCACGCATTATAAAAATAACATGATCTCTAAACAAAATTCTGTTAGTATGTTGCTCTATTATACACAGTTTCATGATGATGTCGAGTAAATATTGTTGCTTGCTGTTATAAATGTCCCTATTAATTCCTATTCGAATGGGGTTGGACACAGACACTTGGAGCTAGGGATGGATATATTCACCCTTATAAGGAGGGTGGCTGAGTCAAAGACAATTACTTGACTTTTTGTGGGAATTAAATACAGAGGAGGGGATTCCCAGCCCCCTCGCTCCGCCCCATTTAGTCGACTTTTACAACACGCAGGGGAACACGGAGGAAGTATTCTTACCCCCCTCCCTCAATTATAATTGGCATTAATACAGTTCTATGTTTAAGCTACTTTTGACACAAATATGGTTGAGAAAATCTCTATAAGTAAAGAACATTCTACAAACTGACTTTCTGTATCCCAAAATGTGCTTTGCTAAAACTTTACGCTTTATTTTTCCCCTGTCTGACCATAAAGAAGCTTTGCAAAACACATTAATTCACCCACTTCTGCTGAGCTACAAGAAGCTGAATGACACCAGTAATGATGCCTGTCCAGGTTGTAACACATTGCCCCATACAATAAAATACAAAATGGACGACTGCACTGCTTGCAACCACATATGCAAACAACACACCATTCACTCCCCAAGAGCTCCGCGGGCAAGCCCGGTATCGGGTGTGACCTTCCTCAGGGGCTTGGGGATGTTTGGCCAAGCAGTTTAGGAGAACCGAACAATAACTACAGCAACAACAACCACGAGACATTCACTCATAAAATCTAAACCGTTTACAAGGCATCGAGTTAATATCTAATAAGATAAAACTTGCATCGCTAATCTTTTTCTCATTTCATTAATCCCAATTTGAAAGGGCGTGGACACAGTGCATTTTTGTGTAAACATTTGTGCTGTCTTCAATTTTTAAATTCTGCACCATTTCATTCCATATTCCAAATGTCATTTCTATGTATTAGTAAAAAAAACCTGATGGGAAAGGAAATGCTCCCTTACTCACAAATTTCTGAGTCGAATTCAACTACCCAATACGGTATGTAATTACCTATGCATGCATGCATTAGTGATGTATGTATGGAACACGGATGAATGTGTATATGTATGTATGTATTTATTATTATAAGTATGTATGTATGCATATCTGCATGCAACACTGATGCATGTATGTTTACATGCAACATTGATGTATGCATGCATGCATGTAAAACCTTTCTTCCTTCAAACAACTGATCTCTCATCATCTAAGGGCCTAAACCCTACATATTTCTAGGTCTTCATTTTTCTCAATATTCTTTCTGCATGTCCTTTTCTTTTTGTTTATCATGTTTTTATTTCTGCCTTGTCCTTAAGCTGCTACTTTTCTTCTTTTTCAATGTTTTCTTGGTGACTGGGCCCGATATGGCCAATTTTCTTTGCCAGTCCCAATGTCACTCTCATAAAAATAAAAAAAGAGTGATCGAAGTATAATAGCTTCTGATGAATGCGTGCTTTGACTAGGCCACCCTCTTACAAGGGAGATTGCTGCCACAGTAAAATATACATGTATTATCTGTATCTCTTTATCTAAATACAAAAACAGCAATCCTCTTTGGAACAACGAGGCAGAGTCAAATTAAAGGGCATACTCACAATTTTTTTCATACAATGCTAATACATCCAGTCTTCTTCTCACAAATATGCTATCACTTTCCTCCTACCTAGTCTCACTTGATACACAACAACAAAATTTCAGAAATGCAATTACTTGAGGTCTGACTGGAGTTCTCCTAACAGAACCCTCTCGTATGCTATTCGCGGTAGGTAATTACAAATAGGAAGATTACCAAGTCCTCTTGCTCGGCCTCAATTAGTCAGCTTTTATGATACACTGGGAAACACATGGGAGGCATTCTTGTCTCCTAAGGAGAGAAGAAAATGCACAATATAGGAATAATAGAGAGAATAAAGTGCTTAAGGCAGAGGATTTTCTGCTCCTAGCTTGAATTTATATACCAAACTGCAATACAAATGGTGAATTTTAACAAACACTTTAAAACAGTACATAATATATATGAAAGGGTATACAATATATATATATATATATATATATATATATATATATATATATATATATATATATATATATATATATATATATATATATATATATATATATATATATATATATATATATATATATATATATATATACTGTATATTAAACGAGACACAAACTGCATATAAATTCCAGATCAACTTATATACAGATGTCATGAAAGCCGTAAATCTTATTCAGTATTAATAAGAAATAGAGGTATGCTTATAAAGTCTAATTAATCAAAATACAATATAATACAGTACTACTTTAATTGCTAAAGACTTCACAAACTACATTAGCTATAGCTAGAAATATTATACATTTTCTCTCTAATCCAGGATGACTATTCTGAGTAACTCAAGTATTGGTAATTGCTGTAAGAGTTGTAATAGCAAATTTCTTGCTCCAGTTTTGGCCACCTGGTTATTTTCAGTGATATAGGGTGCTCTGCTATAATAATAATAATAATAATAATAATAATAATAATAATAATAATAATAATAATAATAATAAAAACAGTATTCAAAGTATATTTTGGGTTTAGTATTTCTTTGCCTAATAAAAAGAAATTCTTTGTTTAAAACTATATATATATATATATATATATATATATATATATATATATATATATATATATATATATATATATATATATATATATATATATATATATATATATATATTTTTTTTTTTTTTTTTTCCCTTAAAACTAGATTTATTTTTTTCTGCAGAGTTCATGCATATATATAGCAATGCTTGTGTCTGAGTCGAGGTTTCTTTTCAATGTGACACCAGGACAAGCAAAGATGATTTGAGCCTTAAATATTTTGTGCAAAAAACGATAAATGTAATAGATAAATGTGTTGTCATACAAAGTGCTATTATTTTCAAAGTCACGGCAGCCGAGAGGTGAAAATGATCAACTCAAGATTTGACAGACCCGCGATCAAACCCGCCGTGGGATGACAGGAGGGACAAACAGCCTTAATTCCAAAGCCAAACTTTGTCTGTGTCTACCCCCCATAATCCCCCACAATGGGGTTTAACAGTGATACATAAAATGAGAATTATCATTTATCAATATCTTAAAATTTTTTTCCAAGAAAATAAATTCATCTATTTTTCCTTTCACATTCTCTACATACAAACTTCGAAATTTCAGCAGAGCAAAAGTTTCCAAATGTTAAGATTAAGCATACCTTAATTCCCCAGCTCCAACCTGCTTCTGGTCATACCCCATTCGAAAGAAAATCAAGAGTGGCATATAATAAAAATACAACAATATATTAAAATATGTCTCTTCTCACATACACTAGACAAAACTAACATAAAAGTAAACTATTAACTAAGGTCTGAAAAATACCACAAAATACTTCCTAGTTTTCAACAGCATACTATATAGGATTTATCTAGAATTTTACTGACATCTGTTTAACAGATATACAAAGACATACAATGCCACTTCCTGTTTTTTTTAATTCAGATCTGGCAACAATGATTTCATCTTTTGTCAATAACAATATATATATAGGTTCTATCCAGAAACTCACAAACATTTCTTTAATAGGAAAACTTATACACTAACTACCCAAAACTTGTTAATCTATCTCAAAGCAACTGACAAAGATATATATTCCTCACAACGAGTGGTTATCTGAAATTGGTGGAAATTTCGGTGATAAACAGACCAACGACCTTTGGGGTATTGTAAAGATGAGTACAGCTTCTCCCCAGAACCTTATGCAAAGTTAAATAACCCCATAATTTATTGGGTTAGGTAAGGTTAGCTTGGTATAACTTAGATTAGCTTGGATTACCTTATTTATGCTAAGTGCCTTGCCTTGTCAATGTAAATAACTCTAGAGCACCATAGGGTTGTTCTTCTATACAAGATCCTAATCTTTGTATAAAAAACTTCATCGCACATTGATTTTCCTATATTACTTTTTTTTTAATGGAGGGCCATCATCACGAAACCAGAAATCCACTAAGCTGAGAAACAGCATTTTACATCATTTCCTCTGGAAATACCTACATAACAAGATCCAGAAAAAAAAGTTTTCAAAGTAGGAAAAGTTAGGAGACTGATGAGTTTCCCAAAATGCTTTACAGTAGAAATTACCAGAGCTGGCTAGTTAAGCTGTGCAAGATTTAAGAGGCACTAATTGTTTATGGTTTTTGCTCGCCTTCGCTCCCTATAAAGTTACAATCTATTCGTTTGCCTTATACTTATCGTATTTATATTAAATTCATTTACTGGTATTGTATGTGCAATATGCATAGGCAATCTGTTTCAAATATCAACTAATCTCTCTGAAAAAATAATGCTTTTGCATATTTTTAGTGCATTGATTCTTGTATATCATATACATGTTATCCAATTTTGCATTTTGGTTTTCTGAAATTGCATAAAACGGTGAGAGAGCGAAATATTGGCATATTTTACTATGTACAAAAATCAATGTAAATTTGTATGAGAGGTGGCTTAAAAATGCTTCTCGTTATGGTATATGACCAACATGTCCTGAATCTTTAGTAAACAGCTGGACGCCCTTCATAACGTCCCGGGGTGGGGTCGAACTCACATGAGTCGTTTCCTGAATTGTGCCCTCTAGAAATGAACATGCACCAGCAAAGTACCTATTCTATCACATAAGTACTGTGCACTGAGGTGATTACTCTTATAAATATTACTGAAAAATTTGCAAAAATAATTTTGCATTCTTTGAAAGTCTTAGGTTATCCATGGGACAGGCATTCTGCTCTTCTTCAGGCCAAAGGTAATGGTTACTCTTCAACATTTACCTTATACATCTAAGTGATATAATTCATACTGATATGTTGATGATACATACGCTGCAATCCATTACAGTTTTCATTGCATAAATACATTATATTGGGCTGCTGAAGATGACACTTGAATGTGATAGGTTTTATGTCATGGGATTTCTTTCTTCCTAAGGGCTATAACAGTGCAAAGTACTTTGGCTTTGGCATGTGACCATTACCCTAAGTGAATACCCTTTCTAAGCTCAGGCTGGTCCGGACAGCGAACCCTCGACCTGAAGAAATAAAGTCGCAAATGTTACCACTCAGCTACCTTAGATGAGATGTAATTAAAATATGGCAAATGTTATTCAGACTCCTACCATGTAAAGTGAAATGACAAAATACTGAAAAAAATATGCATAACAACTATAATAAACAATAATTTACATTATCAACTCGAGATTGAAGTGGCCTTACATACTGTCTTACTGTCGTGGTTTTGGCCCTCCTATCAGGGGCGCCGCCCCTGCACTGGCGGGCTTATTCTTCTTTGCTTCCTGTTTTTTCTTTACTTATAGTTTATATTAATCTTTAATAGTTTTACTTTCAAGATCACATGATTTTTCAAAGAGATGTGTTTTCAGTCTCTTTTTAAATTTTCCAGCACTTTCGCTGTCCTTAGTTATTAATGATAGTTTATTATATATTCTAGGTGCACAGTAGCTAAAAGATCCCTCAGGAATTTTGCAATTTCCCCAGGGTTCAAACAGTCTGTGTCTTTCACCGGCATGACATATCATTATGTTATTGCAAGTCCAAATGGAGTAAAACATTTACTCAGGTATTTTGGTTCTTTATACCTGAAAGCTTTATAAGCAAGCAAACAAATTTTAAACTCATCGGGGCCAGGTAGTTCAATCAGCGCTGGGGTTATTCTATCTCCTAATGATGTTTTTTAATCAATCTAGCTGCTTTGTTTAGTACAATCTGTAGTTTTTTCAGTAGAATTTTTGGTAATCCATGATAGAGAGAGAATTACAATAGTCTAGTCTTTATAATACATAGCTGTGAATTAGCATTTTCAGTGTGTCTTCATTTAGGTATTTTGTGATGAATGCAATGTTTCTTAGATTATAGTTACAAGTTTTAAGTCTTTAATACCTATCATCCTTCAAAAAGCAGATCTATCGTCATCTCAGGGCCTAGTCCTCCATATCTCTGGATCCTCTGTACTTTGACTGCTTTTTCTGTGTGACGTTTTCCTTTGTGTGACATTACCTCATCTCTGCCTTGTACATAGCCTTTTTCTTTTCCTTCATCTTGGTGTTATCTCGTGCCCGGGCCTATATTGATGAGGGCAGTTTTTGCCTGCCCCAGTGTCACACTCATAAATAAATGAAAAAAAAAATTTGTTCCAAATAGCATACACTATGTTTTATTTTCATTTAATATTAATTTCTTCTTGATCACCCAGTTTCTAATATCAGTCATTGTTTCTTCAATTATTTTGGTAACGTTCTGAACAGTTTTCACTAAGAATAGTACAGTGTGAAATTACCATTATGTTTTTCAAGAATCCAAGACAGTTCAATGGTATAGACAATAAACAACATGGGACCCAACACACTGCTCTGTGGAACTCTTTTACTTAAATTCCTTGTTTAGGATTTAGTGTGTGATATGAAAACTGCAACCTCTCTATTTTGCAAATAGCTTGCAAACAATTTATATACTCTATCATTAATACCTATAAGTTTCAAATCATTCAATAAATACTCACGTACCGCAGCGTCAAACACAGCGCTGAGATCGAGCATTACTGGAATACCACGTTTGCCTTCATCTATAATTTGAATTGCGTCAATCAATATAGAACAGATTGTTGTTTCAGTCGAGTGATTTTCTCTATAAGCTGATTGGTTTTCAGGCATGATCTTAATTTCTTGAAGGTGGGTCCACAACTGTTCATTGACTATTATTTCTATTATTTTTGAAAAATAGGATAGGTTAGATATTGGTCTATAGGAGCTTAAGAAATTTTGACCTCCTTTTCCTTTGAAGGTAAGTTTGATGATACCTAATTTTTCACTTTGAGGAAATATTGCCTGTTTTAAGCTCATGTTAACTATCTTTAAATAAGTACAATGTATCAGATTAATATTACTAGCATCCTTTACGTCACTTATGGGGAATGGATCATTATCACAACATGTATACTCAGCTTCTTTTTTTTAGGATTGTGACACCAGGACGGGCAAAAATATATTATAAAATAAAACAACTCTCCTCGGGGCCAGGTACGAAGAATATATAAAGTAAAGAGAAACAGAAATGGGGAGTGCTATGACTTGTCAGATGTGAAAGCATAGTAAGAGATGTATAACAAATATTCTACTTAAGACATTATTCAGTCATCCACTTTTAATTCCTTGAATCTTTCAAATCTTTTAATTTTCATTGTTTCAGTATTATTTTCATTTAATTTTCTCTGTTAGTGTGTTATAGCCATTTCTGGCTCTTGTAAAATCCTCTTGGATCTTTAGTCTTTGTTTTTTTTTCATTCGTCTTCATATTTTCTTCTATTTCTTCTTGTATTTTGGGTTTTGACTCATACTTATTCTATTTTGTATAAGAAAACTCTGTATTACCTCACTAATTACATGGTTGCAAATTATTTCCTATTTCTGGGGTGGACTTCCCTACCAGACTCGGCAACGAGGCGAGAGAAAGTTTGTAAACAAAAGATTCCTTCTCTTCTTCTTCTTCCTCCTCTTTTGGAACGTGAGATGAGTTCTGGGTCCAACTTGGGATTTTCCAGTATAAAAAGATTACCTCGCAGGTAGATGAGGTAGAAGCATATAAATTGGCAGCGTTTTGTTTCTCAGTTTCATTATTCTCTTTGGCAGAGAAGGATTAAGAGAATATTTCCTCAAGGTTATTCAGAAGTTAATACTGAGTTAATACTTGAAAGTTTATATAACGTGAAAAACGACAGGTTTTGAGAGACCGATTTTTTTTTATTACATTTAACTAGTGCAGTCAAGTTTGCATTGACAACTTCTTTGTTATATAATCTTAAAATATAGAATACACAACTGTTTACGTATCAAAAAGATCAAACTTGAATACAACCAAATCAGAGAAAAATACTACTAACTATTGCTTGAACGAAGCCACGTGGTCATAAATATATTTCTGGTCTCAAACGAATACAAAAAAGAAAAAAATCGAAACAGAGAGAAAAAAATAAACAAAAAAGTAGAAACTTGGCACAGAAAGCAATAGCAAATCGGAATAAAAACACGAATAAAAACTAAACAAGAACACAAATATATACTAGAAAGCTGGACGACCAAAAATAAACAATGACTTCTAATTACGACACTCTAGAACCTTCCCTTAGGCAAGATGACAGCACATTGACGAATTTTAAAGACATGGATTCCCTTTTCAATACATACTTAGGGCAAGACTATGATATCAATGGTGCATTTCAAGATGGTCAGGGGAGTTTAGAAAATTTTCTTCAGGGTTCCATAGATCAGTGGAGTGGAGAGGTAAGAGATTCAAGTATTAATTTACTATTTGAGATTGTTTTAAAGAATGTAGTAGTAGTAGTAGTAGTAGTAGTAGTAGTAGTAGTAGTAGTAGTAGTAGTAGTAGTAGTAGTAGTAGTAGTAGTAGCAGCAGCAGCATCTTTAAATGATTTTCAATGCATATTCCACTAACGAGATCTACAAGATGATTATTTTTGCCAATATCAAAGCAAGCACTCAGGATGATTCTGTTCTATAACTTACCACAACATCTAATTATATATTTACTAAGCCTGGTAACTATACATGGAAAATCTCAAGTAATGTGAAGTTATACTCTTCTTTATATCCCCCTCAAGAGATTCTGAAGAAGATAGGTAATGTCTATTAATCTCGTGGGATTTAGCTAGGTACGTTGGAGCTAACCAGCCCTGTCCCATGCAAACCAATCAATCAACAAGCGATTAATTTTGTGTTTTTATCAAGTATTTTACTTGGTTTGTTGAATAAGTGATTCATTTGTGTTTTTATCAAGTATTTTACTTGGTTTGTTG